>JASDQU010739956.1:62076-97014 GCA_032191745.1 Picea mariana
TTGAAGTGATACATCATGAGTTTGTCATACCTGCCCTCCGAGGTAATGTAGAGTTGGATTCCCTTAAACATCTCCTACCATTCCTCCTCTATATAAGAAACCGGCATACCCTTTTTCCATGCGTTGTGCCTGAACTCTTCTTTCAAATAAGCTCTGAAATTCAAATTTTTAGGGGAAGTGGTTTTGAAACAACTCTGGCCCATTCTTGGTAGGCTGGTTGCTGTAGCAATAGAAGCTTCATCTACTATGATTTCCAAGGACCCAACATGAGCCTTATTCCCATCGAAAGTTTTGGCAAAAGCTTCTGTTGTAGACTGGTGGAAACCATTTTGCAACCTCTCAATGAATTCAATACACCCTGCATTTGAAAAACGTTTCTGGACTTCAGGATGTGTCTGTAAAAAAGATAGGTTGTCTAGCTCTTTCCTGAGTAGAGAACCACTACGTCTTCTCGCCATTCTGTAGCTTGAAAACCCCAACAATTTTGTATATCAACCCCTGCAACTGTTGTTCGAGCCGATGTTTTGCGCTGTTGAAAGCACTCGGGAGTTGGCTCTGTTTTGAAACATTTGAAACTTTAACAGACCTTCGTGAACAATGTGTGATATGGAAGAAATGATCTGATTTGATGTTGTCATCCCAGCAGTATAGCCTTTGTACCTGAGTTGTTTAATTCGAAATTACCATTTCCGGTGCCATGAGTGTACAGCATGCGTCACTGAATAAGATCTGCATCGTAATCCTATTTTGACGTGCAAAACTGAGTTTCCATCATTACCCACTTTCATCAGTGCATGATTTGGATTTGCATGACGTGGGATGATCGTATCATCATTTGCTTTTAGAAACGTGGATAACACGCATGTGATTCCCACTTTCTTCAGCCAACGGCCCGTGGAAAATGCCTCTTAGCTGTTGATACTTACCACTTTCACCAGCGCATGATCTTGTGGAAATCCCCCTTTAGCTGTTGAAAGTCTTCACTTTCAGCAGCGCACAATCCTGAAGAACTGCTCCGTAGCTGTGGAAAGTCTTCACTTTCACCAGTGCACGACCCGCGACAATGCTTCTTTGGATATTTTTGAATTCAACACTTTCACCAGCGCACAAACCTATGAGAGATGCTCCTTAGCTATTGAAAGTCGCCACTTTCACCAGCTAACACTCATCTTTTGGACACACGTTAGTTGTTGAAAGCAATTTATGAAAATTTTGAACAGAGGACTTTTGTGGGTCATCTTTATTTCTAAAACAAAATCAAAACCTAAACCTTGCAGCTAGAAAAACTCAAAATAAAATTGAGAAAACTACCAATAGCCATGCTATCCACCGCAAAATGCGACCAAAGGGATGGGTTCATTTTGGGAGCTAACACATTCATCCCTTGCTTCTATTATCCAATCGGGTTGGATGATCGAGATAGCACAGAGAAAGGCCTCAACATCTTCATCCTTTATTGAGAGTGCATCTGCCACAACATTTTTCTTCCCCTTTTTATAGACAATTTCAAAATCATAACCCAATATCTTGGTTACCCATTTTTGTTGTTCTTCTAGAGATAGTCTTTGTTCCAAGAAGTATTTAAGACTATCATGATCTATTTTGACCTTGAAATGCCTACCTATTAGGTAAGGATGCCATTTCTTCAATGCATGTAGTATTGCCATCATTTCCTTCTCATAAATGGGTTTGTGTAAGTCCTTTCCCTTGAGTGGTTGACTTTCAAAATCCAGGGGCCTTCCTTCTTTCATTAGGACAGCACCAATTCCATTTCCCGAGGCATCACATTCCACAATAAAGGTTTTTGTGAAGTCTGGAGTGGTCAAGATAGGAGCTTTACACATCACCTCTTTAAGTTGTTCAAAAGATTTAGTTGCCTTTGGAGTCCATGAAAATCCATCCTTCTTAGTTAGTGATGTTGAAGGTGCTGCTATTCTTCCATAGTTTTGAACAAACTTGCAGTGGTAACCTGTCAAACCCAAAAATCCTCTAAGATTCTTCAATGTTTTGGGAATCGGTCAATCCATCATGGCCTTAATCTTGTTAGGGTCTACCTTGATACCTTCATGAGATATAATATGACCCAAATACTCTACCTCCTTTACTCCAAAGAAACATTTGGATGGTTTGGCATATAGTTGTTGCACCTTTAGTAGTTGTAGGACCTTGTCAACATGTCGCACATGATCCTCCCAAGACTTGCTATAGATTAGTATATCATCAAAAAATACTAACACAAATTTTCGAAGGAAGGGCTTGAAAATGGAATTCATCAACCCTTGGAATGTGGAACGTGCATTTGTAAGGCCAAAAGGAATGACCAAAAATTCATAATGGCCTTCATGAGTTTAGAATGTTGTTTTTGGGATATCTTCTTCCTTCATCCTGATCTGATGATACCCTGAACGAAGATCCAATTTTGTGAAATAAATTGCTCCATGTAGTTCATCTAAAAATTCATCAATGAAGGGAATGGGAAATTTATCTTTAATAGTGATCTTGTTGAGCTCTCTATAATCTAGACACATACGCCATGAGCTATCTTTATTGAATACCATTACCATTGGTGCAGAGTAAGAACTTTGGCTAGGTACAATAATGTCAGCCTCTAACATTTCTTCAACCATGCGCTCAATTTCACTCTTCTGTGTGTAAGGGTATCTGTATGGCCTAATGTTAGGAGGAACACTCCCGGAAATTAGGTGAATTTCATGATCATGATTTCAAGTGGGTGGAAGACCTTTGGGAATATCTTCAAATACTTTGGAATGCTTATCAATGATCCTTTGGAGATCTTGAGGAATAGATGGCTTAGATGTTAGGGCTAATGAGCCAATATTAGGGCTTAAGATATATATGGATAAATGTATATGATATGACCCCAAGTGGGGGCATATATGGGCATAAATGTACCTGTAATGTGTAAATACATATGCAATAGGGTCACCCTAGTGATAAAGGGGCCTCATGTGCAGGTGTGAATAGCTATATATAAGAGATCATGTATTCATTATTGACATGTGACTTGTGAAGTATGAAATGTATTTGGTTATTTGGAGGGGGTTCCCCTCTTCTTTAAGGAGTTATTGTGTAACTTATCTATATTGGAGTTGTGCTCCACATTGACATTCTATACATGGTGTGTACTTCTATTATTTTTTGATATTTTGAGCATTGTGGATCATAACAAACAAGGACCAGAGGAAAGAGCAATATAACCAAGTTCTTTGGAGACACCTCCCTAGAAATAATGGCACACATGCTCCCTCACTCCTTCAACTAGGGACCTTCCCTTGGAATTATCTAGAGGCATGTGTAAGACATGCATGAAGGGTCCCATATCTCCCATGATGCATGTGCCAAGTATTTGGTGTTGTTTAATTTAATAAAATAGAAATCAAAAGTAAATATTTCTTCCACGTTCCTCCCATGCCATAAATCCCCACATGCTTATACTTAAGAATTACATGATTACGCTTTAGAATTCACCAACACCTGTCAACCATTTCACTATAGCAATTGTTAGAAAGAAAGGGAAAATACCAAAAACATCACCAACGAAGGAACCTACTGCAGAGACAGATCCCATAAGCTTGTTGTTTATTACCTAACAATTTCCAAGAGCAAAGGAATAGAATTTTTCGGGTACTAGTAACGTAATATGCAAAGGAATTTGATCACTAGCACCAATGGCATGGGAAAAAGACACTTGAATGAGCAAAAACATCTATTGAAAACCCCCTAGTAAAGTAGTTGTCTCCTCTTACGAGTGGCCAGTATTGTTAGAGCTGGTTGTAAACTTGTTAAAGTATTGTTTTGAGGGATTCTAATGAATGCAGTTCTTCATGATTTAGATCTATTTGTAGTGTAGTTGTGAAATTAGAAGGGGGGATAAGTATGGTAGGTATGCTTACGATTTTTTCTTGGGGAGGATTTAAATGATTAGGGTCATTTAAGTCCTCTATAACCAGTCTCTCTAACCAGCTTGGAAGAGAAATATGATATGAGATTATTGTCGATTCTTGGGTAGTGTAGTGTTGAGGGCCTAACAAAGTGAGCCTATAGTAAGGGAAAACACAATATGGAAAGAGTGAGTCATTTGTCACCCATGCTACTGATTCATAATAGAAACAGGTATGCACTCAATGGTTGCATCTATAGATATTTTTTCATCATCTTGGTTTCAGATATCTATCTATCTATCTATCGATACTATAGGTTCATATGCCCCGACGATGTCTATATGGTGGGGTCTGGGGGTAGGTAGGCTTTCCCCTGCAACATTGGGAGGCAACCTTGCAATGAAAATTCATACTATCATATCTAATAGCATTTTTATCACTTCTTTCATCAGTTCATGGTCACTCGATAATGATGGATAACATTCCTATTATCCATGGTGCTCCCAACACATTATTATCTGATGTACAACAACACACTAGCCCTCTAATTTTCCAGCTACTTGATCATCCCATACAAAGGATATTTCGCTACATAATAACTGTGAGAAACCATGGGAAAAAATTAGAATGAAAAGTGAAATTGGAAACAATACAAGCTTTCAAAAAAGGCATACAACATGTCCCAACCATGTGGAAATGAATTGAAGACGAGACTGCTAAAGTGGAAGATAATATAGGAAAATTTTTAATGACAACAAAGAAAAGTTCTTCTTGAAATCATAAGACAGAGTCATAATAAAAGTTGTCTCGGCATGCCCCTGGGGGGGCAGCTCAATTGGCAAGTGCCGTGAAAATGAAGTTCCATGAGGTTTCGAGTTCAACTCCCCCCGAATTACAATGTGTGTCGTGTATGGGGACTTGTGGGCACACCTAGAGGTTATAGTGGTAGTAGTTGGATAACACGGTCACATGTAACGCGAGCACGTGCCCAACTAGTTGTTGATTCCTCCAGACATAAGAAAAAAAAAAAAAAAAAAAATTGTCTCGACATGCATCAAGGTTTTGGATTTTTCCCATCTTATTTAACGTTCATGGTTTTGATGATTCCATATAGTATGTTATCATGCATCATTTGCATTCTCAAATCCAAATTATTCCTCAATTTGTAGGCTCAATTTTCCATTTTACTTGCATCCATACAAACATCTTTTTAGGAAAATCTTGTGGGGAACCTAAGGGTTGCTTCCTGCAATTATGGGGTTTGCATCTCTAGTGAACCCATTGATCTTGGCATAAACCAATATGCCTCACCAAGAAATTCACGGAACACCTACTAAGATGGAACTGTTAAATACCCAACACTATTAGTATCTACCTTTTCTATATGTAAGGTTCATTTGACTCCAACAATATTTTTAAATATTTTGTCTTATCAAAGCAACTTCAATGGTAAAAAAAGAAAAATCTCTAAAGTAACAAGTCTGGAATATGTTTCCCTGTAAATTTATAAAATTGAATTCCAAAAAAAAAGATATACATTTTGACAAAAATGGGAATCTTTACGTTAGATGCAATGTTTTCAATAATTGTTGGTATGCTAGATGCAATTTCGTAGAACATTTTTTAAATAATATTTGTATAATAGTTTGGAATTATTTATTGCCATGTATTCTATAACAGTTTGTTCTTTTTCACCTGCATTTTAGGGTAATATGTAACTTATAGTAGATAGTTTGTACATGAAATGTAGATCCATAATGTCCAACGTTCTGACAATAGATTCATCCCATGAAATAACATTGCACTTCACATATTCAACGCACTTCAAAACGATGTATCTTCAGCTAACTAAGGATGTGATGAACCAAGGAACCAGTGAACTAGTGATGAATCTATGTGTACTTTTTTGTTTGTATGATGGTCGTGGAACTCAATTGCATCTCAAATATATAAGGATAAATATGAAACTTACAATGGTAAAACATTGATGATGGTAGTGGCAATGGGTGCCCAATATTGCGAAAATTCACCACATACAAAGATCGTTTGACTTATTCACTTACCCTTCAGAGATTGTCTAGCTTACCTTTCAAATTTGTTTGGAAACCAAATGGACATAAATTAATGATATCAATAAATAAATTCACTGTGAGCTTCAATACAATTAGGTTATAGAAGATTTGGAAAATGCATTATGTCAGATACCTCAAGAAGAGCGTCAATAAGGATTTAATATGTTGAAAACTTAGGCTATGTAAACATTCAATGAACATAATGAAAGATATAATCAACTCCAAACTTAGGATATGTAAACATTGAGAAAAAGAGCTCAACAATAAGAGTTCCAACTTATTAGCCAATAGAATGTTTAATAAAAGAAATTAAAATATCATAAAAAAATAACTATTTTACTTTTCCTATGTACAACTTTGAGGAGAACTAAAAATACATCTAGTCAAAGAAAAAGTAATTGAAGTTCAACGCTAAAGGGAATGTTAGAAGTCCTGGCCTTATGCGGGGACTAATAAGTCTACACTTTAAAAAATACCAGTTAGACTAATTTATAAAGAAATGACCATGATTGGGTCAATGACCCTTATTAAAGTAAATATGGAAACAGATATTCAATTCATAGACCCTTAACTAATTCAAAACACATAATCATAATAAGTATACTTATTCAAGTTCAAAATGCAACCTAACTTCTAGACAATGGTTACATATGCATTAACATAGACAACAATTCCTTATTGGGAATCTAAATCATCTACATGTATACCTTTCTTCTCCAACTTCTTCTTTCAAACATCATTCCAGTCAAGTGATTTTGGTACAACCTTGATGAAGACTCTAATGACATTATTGAATTGAAAATATCACAATTAATCAGTAAACTAGGTTCCTGTCTTGATTTTTTTTTTTTTTAAGTCATGTAGCCCCTTCAACCCTGAGAGGGGTTATTAGTCAAAACTATTTACATTTTATGGCTAAGCTTAATAGTTATATCTATAGATGTAAATCTATCTCTTCAATCCAAAGTAATAATATGAACCTTTTATGGAGGCTCGTGATCAAGCTTGCATGTATCCTATTAGACATTGCTCCTAAGAGTCATATATGGAATATTCCATCATCAAGATTTATTAGTTTTCTTCTTCTATGCTCCTAAGAGTCATAAATGGAATATTCCATCAACAATATTTATTCGTTTTCTTGTTCTATTGTTGAAAGAGGGGAGTCTTGGGGGGAGTCTTAGGACATGCATCCTACAAAATGACCACTTGCTTGAAAGAAATTACACCTAAATAATGTATTCTTGTAATTTAAAATTGTTAAATTTAGTATAAATCATCATAATTGAAAATTATTTTATCTAAAAGGGTGAAGCTCAACACAAAGGCGAGCACAAGTAACAATGCACTTTTAAAATTGGTTAATGTTAAATTTCGAAAGTTGTCCCAAATCCAATAAAATTTTACCAATCACATGTAGAATCCATAAATAAAGGGGATGATTTGATAGACTCACCCACACATGGGTTGTAGTGACAATCATGCTAGCTAGATTGAATTCTTAGAACCATGGTGTAATGAAAAATCCTGATTTTCCATAAACTAAGGCCTCTCTTCTAAAGGAATCTTACAATCAATATGATCAGTGAAATGCATAATCAAAGACCATTGGAATAGAGAGAAAGTGAAACCTTTGTGGACCATGTGATCATAATCTAGTGGTGAAAAGTGGTTGTTGAAGGCCACAACCATGAAACCTTTAAATGATACAATTAATTTGATACTTCTTTATTTGAATCAATAATTTTTTGAAATTGTAATTGTAAATCTAGTTTGACATCTAGGCAATCCATAATAAATATACCTAAGGAGGAATCCAAAGGGGAAGAGGAATTTCGTCGGACAACTTCTTTGAAAGAGTGTGAGTAAAAAAATAGAATGTGCTTTGATTCGATGTACCACCATGACATTGGAACACAATGATCAAACCTTGTATTATTAATTTTTTAATGAATATCTCATAAGCACCTGAGGAACATATATTATTTCTACTATAATAGTAGAAGAACATAACATTATATTTCATGAGCACACAATTTTAGTTTTCTTCATAAGATCGTGCTTTGTAAATCTATAAAAGTATTTAACGAGCCTAGATCCATCTTAAACCTGTATCTATAAAGCAATGAGAGGAATCAAATTTCTTAAGGTATAATTTTTTTATCATTTAATTATTTTATTTTTTTTGTTTGTTAATTTGTGCAAGACCTGCGATTAACCTGTGGCTTGAGAAACCGCGACTCAGGGGCATCTAAGCCGTCAAAATCACCCGGGGATCGCACCCGGCCTGAGCCACACCAACCCTTAACATGGTTGGATTTTTGTCCCCGCAGGTTTCGAACCGGTGACTTTAACATCATGGAGTGGCTTAACAACACACTCCGTCACCGACTATCCTACACCTCGGGGACAAAAGGTATGCGGGCTTCGCCCAGTTAAGCTTTCTGCAGCTAGACCACATCCTTGCTCGGGTTTGAGCACAAGACCTGACCTTCGTTGCAAGAACGACTTTACCATACAGCCGCCTCCGCTGACCTTTTTATCATTTAATTATGTCATGTATTAATACCTTCATATTAAATGAAGAAAATTACATCTTAAGAAATTTGATCCCTCTCAATAGATCTAGGTTTAAGATCAATCTAAGATGATTATTTTGTTATATGTTGTCACTTACATATGTGCTTATAAAGTTATTTATTTCTTATTTAATTTTTTTTTATCATGTAATGTAACATAACTTTAAGTGACAACATCTCCATTATATTGGGCTATAGAGCACCTTGCGACTCTTGGTGCAATTATAACAACAAAGTACATCAAGCCGAATCATAATAGTGGGTGTGTACTTATACTTATGTTTTGGACCCTTGTACAAATTAAAAATATATCTATATAGTTTTTAGAGATAATATTAGTTTTTTGAATTTGATTTTTAAAAGCTTGTTAACTTTTATTTATTAATAGTTATTGCATTTTAATTTGTTTTTGAAGGTGGGAAAACTTATCATAATTTAGTAGTTCATTAGTGGTTTGTAAGAGAGTACTCCAAGACCATCTCTTAGTCAATTAGAAATAGTTTTAGGTCTTACTCCAAGACCAAAAAACACTTTCAACCTAAATAGTATTAATAAAAAATCCAATGATGTGGTCATTGTTGAAACTACTTACAATAAAATCATGTGTTTTTTTAATAATATGTATACTTAATTTTATACATAATATTAAATATTACCCTCAATTTCAATTTAATCTCTTATTCACTATAACTTTTTATAATTATATAAACTATTTTTTTCCAAAAAAAAATTGTATATTTAAAAATGTTTTTTAACTTGATGTAATTTTTCAATATAATATTTTTAAACTTTTTATATTTTTAAACTTTATATAATTTTTCAATATAATATTTATAAACTTTTTTATATTTATAAACTTTATATAATTTTCTAATATAATATTTATAAACCTTTTAAATAATAGGAAAGATAAAACCAACCTCTCTCAATTTAATCTTCCCTATCAAATTGTTTACGAAAACTTATGTTCTTAAGAAGTTGAAGTACATATTTAATTTAATCCTTAAAATCCAAAGTTAAAGAACATATCATTGGCACAAATTATAAGTGTTCTGTTTTAAATCAATGATTGTAAAACATTTTAATATTATTAAATATTATATATGTTTTAATTAAATTTTATTTTTATTAAATTTATTATTATTTTTATCAAAATCATTAAAAAAAAAAAAGCCTAAACAAAATAAATAGCTTAATCAATCGAAATTGTACCTACCATAAACCATGTCCAAAAACAAAGTACATCTTCAAACTTTTTATAATCTCCAATCTCTTTTTTATCTACTAAATTCAATTCTTTTTCATTTACAGGTCCCACCTCTTTGTTTTACACTTCTTTTGTTTTTTTCCACACCCGTATCTTTCCTTTATTCATTTTTGGCATATATTTTTTATATTCCACTATATCTCTTTATTTATTTCTTTTTATTTTTCTCTTTTTAATTTTTTTTAAAAGTGAAAAATCTATTATTATAATTTAGTCATTAATTGGTAATTAAAATATTTAGCATTGAGTGTTATGGTGATTGTCAGTTAAGTCATCATCATTATTCAAGTATCAAGTATCTGCTTCAACTTAACTCCATACATTAAACTAAGATACTATACCTAATTACACTTTTACCTCATATCCAAGAAGTCGTCATATTTTACTTATGACTTTATTTTTTATAAAAATGTTTTCATTTAATTATTATATTTATTATTTTTTCTTTTAATTTTTATTTATTTTATTAATTTTATATGATGATGATGATGATTAACTTCCACTAAGACCGAATTGGTCTATTGGACCTTAAGAGGGTAAGTGATTACTTGTGATTCTTTAGAATTTTGTTTCTTTGCTCGAAAAGCATTAAGAGAAGCTTTCCAAGATCACCATATTTTTGTTGAGTTAAGAGGTTAGGAAGGTTGGTAGTGTGATAAATATTTTGAAAATGAGATCTAATATGGGTATAGGTTGGCCAATCTAAGAGAAAGTGTTTTCCATCTTCAACATTCTTAGTATCACAAAGGTGACACACTCTTTCATCCCATGGCGTTTTAGGAATTGACCAACGCCCAGTTTCACTATGGAGCTCCTGAGAATTTATTTGTATCTTAGCAATGCTTATTTTTTTCTTTACACTTGGCAAAATAGATAGATAATTTTGATCTTCTAGATTATGGTTGCTTACATCTTTATAATACCTTAATTTTCTTTTTTCCTGTAACTCTTTATCACACCACATTTTCTCCTTAAATTTTGATTTGATGTTTTTTTTAATAGCATCTTTATTCTGCAAAATGGTTTCTTCCATGATTCCCCAATAGTTTAGCCAAGACCAGACGTCTTTATGCCATCCTCGCTTGAGTCGATGGTGGTTATGACTTGATTTTGAAGCAATTTTAGGTAGCTTCTTGTCTTCCATGTTGTTTAACTTGTTCTTATACATTAGGTATCTAGTCATATCCATGCTCTCAATGGGGGAGCGACTTGTCTCTAAGAGGAGGATGGGATAGGGCGTATTTCCTTTAATTTTAAGATTATAGGTTATAAAATTCTATTGTATTGTCTCTATGTTTCTCCAAGATTCACGAGAGATATTACAACCCCATACCTCACATCCATAAAGAATAACAAGTGTAATGAGAGTTTCAAAGAGGATTTTCTTCTTATCCCAACTCCAAAGATCAGCTGATTTACAATTGTTTTCAAGGCCATAATAATATTTCCATCCCCCAATAATCATTTTCTCAATGCTATAATTCCAATTGAGCTTGTGGTGAATATCAATTCCAAAATATTTGTATGAGGTCACTTCCTCCAAGTTGTTGTTGTCATATACAAAGGTATCACAAGGGATCTTATTGGATTTAATAATCATGACCTTAGTCTTATCATTATTAACAGTCATACCCATATTGGAGAAAAAATCCTTGAGGATTCTTAGTTGGTTTTCAAGATCATGGAGACTCCTTGCCATAAGAACAATATCATCAACATAAAGAAGAAGATTGATGACTATACCAGTGAGAGCAGGGCCGACACAACTTGTTTTTTCCAAGCATTCTTCTAACTTGTCAATGTATATGTCAAAAAGGGTAGGGGACAAGGGACAACCTTGTTTGACTCTGATATTGTAGTTAATCTCTTTTGACCAGCCCTCAATGTTTTTAAACTTCGCAATAATGTTCTCATACATCCTTATTGCAGTAGCCCTCAACTCGAGAGGCACTTTTATCTATTCCAACCTATTCCAAAGGTTTTTCCTAGGAACCATGTCAAAAGCTTTTCTAAAGTAAAAAAAACAACAAAAAAGATTGGTTTTAGTATTGCGGAACTCCTCTGCAATGATCCTAAAGGTAACAAGATGGTCCACAGTTGAATGATATCTCCTAAACCCGGTCTGGCCTTTATCTCTTTTACCGTGAGTTTCTAGCCAAAGGCTAATCTTCTTTTCCAAAATAATTCCATAAAGCTTGGCTAAAATCGGGCTAATCATAATGGTTCTATAATTAGAGGGAATATTTCTATCCCCATTTTTAAAAATAGGAACAATGAGGCTTTGCGTCCAGGTTTTAGGGAAGCCTTGCTTGAATGTTAAATTGAAGAGCTTGTGTATGTGAGGGATAAGGATTGGCCCTCCGATTTTAAAAATTTCAGCTTGGTAGCCTTCAATGTCCTTAGCTTTCCCATTTGCAAGTCGCTTAACCCCAAAATCTATGTCATCTAAAGAAAAAACTTATTCCTTTGTAGGGACAATAGGAATGGTGTTCATGGCATTAGGGAACTCATAAAGAATTTTAAGGTAGGAATTACAATCCCTTAAGGGAATCCTATTATTTTCTTTAGTATTGTGTTTTAGAATTTGGCTCCAGAACTTCTTAGGATCCAACTTGTATAGTTGTGAAAGTTGTTCTTGCCTTTTATTGATATAGTATCTTTTTTTCCTTTTAATTAGCGCTTTGTACGTATTGATATTATCGAGTTTTAATGACTCATTAGAAACATCCCTAATGACTTTCCTAGCAATTTTACATTCTTTATCATACCAAGGGTTGGTTGTTCTATTATTCTTTTTATAGGACACCTCGAAAGAGAACTTGTCAATAGAAGTGGAAAGAGTAGTTGTAAAATTATGATAGAGTTCTTCAATGTTGTCCTTACAAGTTAGGAGGTTTAATTTACTATTTAAATCCTTTAAGAAAATGTCAACTTTACTTTTGTCAAAGCACAAATTCCTTTGATTATTAGAATTATCTTCAATGGTGCTCATATGCATGGAAAATTTTAGAGTTAGGGTTAAAGGTTTATGATCAAAGTCAGGCTCATGGTTATTTAAAAGGTCAAAAGTCTATATTTGGTTGGAAACGAGGATATCAGATATCACATCATCTACAACACTACTACCTAGCCCGTGAATACAAGTCATTTGGTTGGAGTTTGGCCACTTCATTACTCCATTGCAAATTATTAGATCTTGAGAGCTGTAGAGCTTGACCAACTTAGTAACAAACAAATTCTCAATTAGGTCTTCAAAGCTTCTTTTGTAGCTATTAGATAAAACAAGGTCCTCATCTAGCTATAAAGGATTATGGTTGGAGTCATTACTTAAAATAGTAGCTTGTTTAGTTGCAGTCCTAACATTAAGGTCTCCTAGCAGGAGGATATTACCTTCATTTTTCAAATTATAAATATCTTGTTCTAAATTATTATAGGGACAATTTTTATCTAGATTATTTTTCTTATAAAAAGTAGAATTAATAGGCGCAAAATAACAAATTGCTATATACATCTTCTTAGCGTTGGTGTCTGAAATTTCTATCCAAATGTATTCACTAAGAGGGTCAATCTTATGAAGTTGAATGTGAGGAGAAATGTTCTTTCTACCGGAACAAGCTATGTCTCCCATCCCTCTACGGTGGGATTTGTTGTTCCATGCCGACCACAGGACAAATCCTTCCATGTTAGGGACCTTAGACTCCTCATGCTCCCAAGTTTCAACTAGACATGTATTATCAATATCACTCGGGATCCAACTTATCATAGGACCTTTGTGCCATGGAAAGCCACGACAATTCCAAAAAAGGATCTCGAGTGTCCCAAATTCCTATTTATTATTATCCTTCTGGTCTCTATACCTAACAATAGTTTTTCGATTTCTAATTATTGCCCATTTTCCTTCTTTCTTGGCTTCTTACCTTTTGAACTTCCTTCCTTAATTCAGCTTGGTCTTCGGGAATGAGGTCTTCATTTATAAATATTCCTGACCCTTTTAAGCTCGGAGATTTACTTAGTATGCTATATTTATGGTCATTATAAACTTATTTTGACACGGATCAACCTATCTTTGTGACCAATTATTTTTCCTAGCCTCTTTGCTTCTATGATGTAATTTGTATCAATTTGTGATTTATTTTTTAATTTTTCTTTTACTATTGCTAGTGTATCCTCCTCTTGTTGTTTTTTTGTTACGCTCATGCTCCAGTTCAATTAGCTTATTCATTTCCTCTTTGATGGGTTTGATATCCAATTTTTTTTCCATATTACCGAGGGTCAAATTGTTGGTTAGTTTTTATTCTATCTCTTTAATCCTATCTCTCAAGTTGTGATTTTCTTCAACCCCTCCTTCTTGGGTTGATTGTTTATGTTTTTTCATTTCTTGAATTCTATCCTTCATTGTCTGTAATTCACTCTTAAACCCTAAGAATCTATCCCCTATTTGAGTTTGAATGGTATCTTTAATTTTTTTATCAATCATTGTCTCTAGCTCTATTTGGAGTTTTACGTCTCTTTCTTCACTCCTTTTTTCTAATGTTACTAACTCTATTTGGATTTTGGCATCTCTCTCTATTCTTCTTTTTTCTACTGATTCCATATAATCATAAAGGATCTCTAGGGTGATTTTGGGGGTTTTTGGAATAGGTGGTGGAGTGCTCATATTGAAAAGAAGACAAAAACTATGTAAAAATTATTATTATGGATTGACTTTATCTCTCAAATCAAATATTACTTATGGAACTTAAAATAAATAAAAAATAAATAAAATATATTTAAATCTCTCTACGTAAAATTAAAATTGAATCAAATTAAAAAGTGACTCACCTCATTTGAGATGTCCAATTGCTCAACCAGTTGAAGAAGCCAAAAATAATTTCCGAAAACCAGAGAAAGTATTATTCCCTTTCAAAACCACAGAGATATAATTTCAAAACTGTAGAGAAGTAGTATTCCCATTCAAAACCACGAAGAAATATTATTCTCATTCAAAACAACAAAGAAATAAATCCAAAAAATAAGTAGACTTTACCAGTCAAATCGTTGGGTGGAGGGGGCTCCCTTGTCCCACAAACAAAGGGGTCTCATACACCAATTTGGTGTGGCTTGGGCGTGACCTTAAAAATAGATTATTATTATTATTATAATTATAATAATCTATTTTTAAGATCACGCCCAAGCCACACCAAATTGGTGTATAAGACCCCTTTGTTTGTGGGACAAGGGACCCCCCTCCACCCAACGATTTGACTGGTAAAGTCTACAGAGGTATACATACCCTACCCCTCTCTAGATTTGAACTTGTGACCTCTTAATATTGATCTATATTTATTATCTTTTCTTCTAACTTTCAATTATTTTATTAATTTTCATTTCATTTTTAATTTTAATTTCTTTTATTAATTTTATATTCCCATTACATTATTTATTTTTTAATATGGTTCTCTTTTATATCATTTAGAGGAATGAAATATAAACTTGAGAAACATTAATTAAATATTTTAAACACAAATAAATCAAATATCTCAAATTATTGTGTTAAAATAAATTAAAATGGTTACTAATATAAGTGTTACTCAATAAACATTATACAAATAATTTATTTTTAAATTTAATATAAAATAAAATAAAATAAATGTTTTTTTTAATAGTATTGGTGCTTAATATAGTTCCCCCCCCAAACAAACACACACACATACACACATATATATAGGTGCTTAAGATAGTTCTCCCCCCCCCCAAACACACACACACACACACACACACACACACACACACACATATATATATAACACTTAGAAACAATGAAATTTGTGAACCATTTGGACTTGATACAAGGAATGAAGTTACTATGCATTATATTTCCATCGTTGAATTCCTCTTCTACCCTTTAGTTTCCCCCTCATTTATAGACCCTTAGCTCAGTATTCAAACTGTCGTTTCCATGAACTTTGTCGCCTCTGTGCCTTCTCCCTCCTTGACCCATCTCTCCCAATTGGAAATAGATACATGCAAGTAGAAGATTCTAGCTATAGGTTATGTCATGTCTTCAGGGCCATTGGTCCATCCCCTCTCCCTCACAATACTCCATCGTCCTCACAATACTCCATCGTCATCAGCAAATATCAAGGCCTCCTCCAAATATATGTTAT
This sequence comes from Picea mariana, assembly GCA_032191745.1. NCBI lineage: Eukaryota > Viridiplantae > Streptophyta > Pinopsida > Pinales > Pinaceae > Picea > Picea mariana. Next base: position 78,043 of record JASDQU010739956.1, read on the forward strand.
TAATTGAGAACCCAATGGAGAACACCTAGTCCCCCAAATTTTGAATGGTAAATGAAGCACCAAATACATTCCTTGGAATGGCTGAAGACGTAAATGCATAGTCAAATTTATTGGAAAAGAATGTGTAAATGTGCAGATTTATTGGCCTTTAGGGTTTTGATTTACTAAAGGAAATGGGAAATAAATTAGCCAAATTTCATTTCATAAGTGTTGAAACTTAACGAAGGCACATCATGATCCACAATTCTATATGAAAAATTTTAAATGAAATAACAAAATAGACTGGCATAATAATAAAATGCTACACAATACAAAATACACAAAGAATGAAAGAGAACAATATTGGAATTGAGAAGTAAATGGTCATCTATTTTCTTTTCAGCCAGAAGACACCCTTTTTACCAGACTAGGCGATTTTTGTTTACAACAACAACAAGAAACTTGTTGTTTTATTTCTGACTAACAAACATTGTTTCACTTTTTATTTAGTTAACTGCCTCGCGAAAAAATCATGATAATTATTTATTAGAAGTTTCCTTGCTCAGTTGGACTGGCGAGGGAAGTTTACAATAGGAACAATTATGTGAAAGGAGATGGGAGCCCTCTTTGGTGGCCCAATTACTCCCGGTTTAGATCTGGAGGCGTCCTTGCTTCCGCTAGAAAATGAGAAAATTTACAGTGCATTCTCTCCAATGCTTTCTTGAACTATGTCGGGATCATATCTTAGTGGGTGCCACTGATTCTTTTCCTCTGAATCGATGTTTTTTCTGCAAGAGCCACATATGAGCTTCCGGGTGAAAGAACAATGGCATGTGAATTTTATGAGGCCTCTGTTGTGCATACTCTAGTGTATTTGGTAATGCATCAACTACCTAAAGATGGTGTTGAGCGAAAGTATGGGTACAATATTGTGCTGAGTGTTGTTCTTGTTGGTGATGTGCAGACCCCACTCGATAATGATCAACCAATGCTTCATTATCTGCCTCGACATTTCCCTTAAATACAATCTCCCTGGAAGAACAATGGCTGTGTCCAATACACCTTGTCTGATTAACTACTCCAACTAAGAAGGGATGCCTCTGCAGATGATTTTTTCCTTATATACTGCATTTGTAAAAAAATTGTTTGGATGAAACTTTCTTAATAATTTGTTTTCCAAATAAGGAATTTCCAAGCAAAGTGTTACAATATGCTAGCACTTGTGTTGGAGTACATAACCTGTTGGTAGAGACTATTGGAACATAAACTTGTCTTGGCATACGAAATTTTGGAGATGCAAAAGGAAAAGATGAAGGTGGAGTAGGGCATGAATTCAAAAGTTTGTCAGGTTGGCATGTTATCACATCAGTCACTTGGGGAGCGAGGCGATATGAAGGGGCATTGGGCAAAGATGCTTCTGAAATGAGATTAATGGTGTGCTCAATAGGGCAAGACGAGGGTAGTCTCGTGGGTTGGGGAAAGGCATTGGAAATTTCTAGAAGTTGGGGAGCCATGTCCTAAGGTGTTGGGATAGCCAAAGGGTCTAGTTTAATGGGGTGAACCAAACACAAGGAAAAATATTTGTTCAAACTTACCTTTTAACAGTTGCTTGTCTGGTCATAGGTTGTGTGGATTGAGTTGTAGAGGAGGTGAGAACATAGGTGTGTCCCTCATGTTGCAAGTGGTATTTATGGAATTTAGCATGATAAACAACGTTCTGATCATGTTGGTAGGGGAGTCCAAGAAACATGTCAGCACAATCTAAAGGAGAAACATCACACACCACAATATCCCAGAAAGGGTCAATAACGAAAGTCACCACACATCACCGGGAGACAGTGAAGCATGGGCCTTCCTTTTGTATGCATCTAAGTTGATATGGTTCGGGGTGCAAAGTAGTTGAGAGTTGTAGGCATTGGACCAAGTCTTGGGTGATGAGGTTCTTTTGGCTTCCATTGTCTAGGATGAGAGTAGCCAATTTGTGCTTAATTTGATAATTGTGGGTAAACATGGGCACATGAGATGTGTCATGTTCATTAGTGGTCATCAAAATTAGAGATGGGCCAACTTCTATAAAATTTTTGAGAGAAACGACTTCAGGAGGGCCAGGGGAATCGAACTGAGCAACCTCTACAAAAAGAGTTTTTTTGGGGCGAAGGTTCTGAAGTGCCCGACAGTCGACAGAAGCATGAAAGTTGGTCTTGTGGAAGGTACACCATGGCGTCGTTCGAGGTGTGGAGGTGATGGTAGGGTTAACCTAAGAAGTTCCAGCAGTAGAAGGGTCATATATGGGTTGGGGTGAGCATATTTGAGGAGCCACTTTACGCTCGATGACCAAGGCCCAAAGAAAGGCCTTGTCCAAGGAAGAACTCTCAAACAAATAAACTTCATGACAGATGCTTAGCAATAATCCATAACTGAACTTGAAAATCAATACCTCTTCTGGATCGGTGATGTGAAGCTGGATGCGTAGTTTGTAGAAGATGTCGATGTATCTCTGTATGAACTGATTGGCAAGTTTATGGAGCTACAATCATCTGGAAAGGAGGTTCTGGAGATAGCCCGATGGGTAAAAGCGCTCTTTGAGAGCCTGGAAGAATCCATCCCACAATGTAATGTGTGGTGTCTGTGTCTCGACCAGGTCACCTCTATCCATGACCTAGGAATAAGTCTCCAACTATGTGTCCCACCATGTCTGCGCAATTCTCTCGAGTTGTAAACTAGGAATCTGAATCTTCATGTATTTCTTTCATCTCAGGACATGTACGGAAGTATGTGGAAAGACTGTGAATCCAAAATTCGACATTCTCGCCATTCATTTGGCCCACAAACTTTGGTAATTGGAAGTGTGTTTCGAGCTGCATGGGTATTGGAGCTCTACGTTGTTGCAGATAGAGTAGCTCTAGGAGAGTCATCATTAAATCTTGAATTGGAGCTGTGGCAATGGATGTAAAATCCTTTGTAGATGGCTCTCTTCATGGTGGCATAGTTTTCATTCACCATGAATTTCGATCTGTCACTGGATGTTGGAGAATGGTGAAAGATGAACGTGTTGGAAGCCCTGAGGAGGGTGCACTGGAAGTCTTGAGAAGGATGCTTGTCTTTGAGAAAAAAAAATTGTTGGATAGCCTCTCTTTTAAATTCCATGGCTGAGCAGAAGTTAGCTTGGATCCAGGCTCTGATACCAATTGATCCACAATTCTATATGAAAAATTTTAAATGCAACAAAAAATAGACCAACACAATAATAAAATGTTTCACAAGACAAATACGGAAAGAATGAAAGAGAACAATATTGGATTTGAGAAGTAAATGACCATCTATTGTCTTTTCAGTGAGAAGACACCCTTTTTATTAGACTGGGTGGTTTTTGTTTACAGCAACAACAAGAAACTTGTTGCTTTATTTCTCACTGACAAGTATTGTTTTGTTTTTTATTTAGTTAAATTCTTGATGGAAAAATCATGATAATTATTTATTAGAAGTTTCCTTGCTCAACTGGACTGGAGAGGGAAGTTTACAATAAGAAAAACTATGTGAAGGGAGATGGGTTCTCTCTTTGGTGGCCCACATCACCGCCTTCAGACACATCTATGTTGACATGGATTTCAACAAAGGGATCCTAGTAGAAATAGATCTGTAACCAAAGACTACATCCAGATCCAATGTCTTGACTAGGACTCAGGAGTAGGTTGCATTAAACTATAAATCTTTCTTTGAAACAAGACATATTATAGTCCATTGTGCCAAGAGATTTGGGAGATGAAAAAATCTTCAAAGGAAATCCAATTGGTGGGAAAGGGAAACATAATATCACCATCTAATCAACAAGAGATTCTCAATAGAAGAATCTATTCAGTATGTTCTTCCCTCCCCTTACAAAGCCTTAAAATCACCTAAAACATCTTCACCTCCCTAAGAGAACCCACTAGTGGAAGACCCATTGCTTCCCTCGATCTTAGGAATGAAAAAAGGGTCACAAAATGATCTAATCCTCCCTTATGAGAACATGTGATGGAGGCTCTTCCCCACCCACTAAAAAGGATCAAGGGACATGGGCATATCTGGTAATGAATAAAGAGGTGGTAATGAATAAAGAGGAGATCCTGGAAATTCTCAATGTCCATAGTACTCTTCTAGATGAAGAAGAGAAAAGTGTCACAAATCTCAAATAAGGTGAGTTGACGAAACCCATAGAACCTTCCTAATATGAAACAAAATATTGGATCACCTTGTCTAAGAAGAAAAAAAAGTAAACCACCCCAATGTATGATGACTCACATGACTAGAAACCAACATAGGAATTGATTTTAACCATGTATTACTTTTGCATTTAGATGTTTGGATATAGTCTTGTAAATGAGGTTTTAAAAGAAATTATGGCATAAAAATAAGAACCACATCTTGGGACTCCCCCAACTGTAACATCCCTCTCTGGCGCATTGAAAAAAATTATTCTTTGAGGACACTTGCTCACAAGTGATCCGGACTATTATGATATTAAAACATTTGTCCCTGATTATGATGCGTTATGATAGATGACATGATGTTTTATTGCATTGACATAGGCAAGTGCTATTGACTCAGTTTTACTGAGTGTGTAGGGTTTTGGACCTTGAGGATGCAGAGGCATCGATGGAAACCCTTGGACTCCAGATTGAGTCAGGGAGTGTGCTATTTGAGTTGACTTATTTACTGTGCTATTACATTTGATTTGATGATATGATGTGGAAATGTTCTGACATGATTGTTGATGATGCAGGATGACGATAGCTTGCCGACCAGACTCACATATGGAGTAAAGGGGCCACACACAACTACCAGAGAGGTTGAGGGAGAGGTGTGGACAACAGCCCTGCCACAGCCTACTAGCACTCCCGCCATGGCTCGAACTATAGGTTAACGATTACCTAGTTCGAGAGGATCCACGAAGCCATGAGGGCAGACTGTGACAGTCGTTCATGATGATTCTAAGGGGCACACAATAAGGCGGGGGCCTTATTCCTTAGAAGCCCTTAGTCTCCCACAAGTTCACCTAGCGGAGTGTTGACTCCAGGGGTTATTGATGTCTACCAATCAGTCAAGAAGTGAGTGGCACCCTTGAAGCACGTAGTGCATCCTGAAGGGCACGTCGCGTAAAAGAAACAAACGAGGCGAGTGGCACCCTTGGAGCACGTGGTGCATCCTGAAGGGCACTCCGCATTGATGTTGATGAAGGAACAAACCTAGATGGACCTAAGACATTTAACACATTAAGAAATTCTTAAACAACTTCCCTAATTAAATGTTGCCCAGTTCAGAATCTAAGTCCTAAGTCTAAAGCTTCTCTAGGGTAAAATTTTGTCTAACCTTAAGAAAAAGACCCTATAAAAATAAAAATAAAAATTTAAACTAAAAACCAATTAAGTAATAGTTTTAGTCTTCATAAAAGTTTTGGGGCAAAATGAAGAGAGTAAGAATTTAATTAAAATCAGTGAATTTAAAATTGTAAAGAAGAATTTAATTTTTAACTTGTGAAAGTGTAAAAAGATATTAAATTAATAATAAAAGGAAAAGATTAAATAGCGCAACTGCCATTTTGGCTCTAATAAAAAGGGGAAAGAAGGGAATAATAAAAATTAGGAAACTAAGGAATGGAGGAAACATAATAAAGGAAAGAAGGGAACTTATGGTAAAAAATGAGGTCAACTTAGTAAAAAAAATCTGCAATAAAGAACCTTCTAAATTGAACTAAATTAGCAACTTCATTTTAGGGAAAGTATTTAAACCTGTAAGGGAATCTAGGAACGCCTAGGAGTAAATTTAGGAGCAACTCTAGGTGGGTGAGGGAAATAAGGCAATTTAATAAATTAAAGGAAATAGTTAATGGAGAAACGTGGGGGACGGATGGTACTTGTATGATAGAGAATTTTTAGAAGACTTTCATTAAAACTTAAATAAGAAGAGATTTAGGGAAAGTTTGGAAGTTCTAAAACTCTATAAAAGAAAGGGAAGATGAGGAAGAAGGGGATCAGCTATTAGCGTAACATTACGCTACCGAAATTGTGACTTGACTGATTACTTGTGGGGAGTTGGGATTTTCTAGCTCGGATAGGAGTGGTAGCTTGGCCTTGCGAGGCGAGCTGGGAGCTAGACGTACCATCTGAATAGTGTGTGGCCCCTTTGTGGCTCGGGGGGCTAAGGGGGAAGCAGAGTACCCTTAGCGATTGGCTGGGAGGTACCGGTGTAGTCTCAACGGTCGGCGAGCAGGTTTTGCTCGGAGCGCGCGGACGACACTCGGAGCAGGCGAACAGGCAAAGGTATGCCCTTCGGTTTAATGAAAGACTATATAGGATGTATGATTTAGACCCCTAGGTGTATTGTTAGTGGTTGTAAATGGTTTCACTGTGCAGGGAACTCGTCCCTCTAACCTACTCGATTTTAAATTAAATTTATATGTTCGAACAATCTCTGAAATTTCTGTGTCTAAAAATTTTTATGACTGAAACTATATGTCTGATTTAAGACTGATTTTTATGAATGTAATGCATTAAGGGATTAAATTGACAGCGGTGCACATTATGTTCATAATTTACACCGTGAATCTTATGTAATGAAATTTTGTTCAGAAAAAAAAAAAAAAACGGGGTAAATGAAATTTTAGGAATGTAATGTTTATGTTTGGAAAATTTACGTAGTGTAGTTTTATAGTTAGATGTGGCGATACTGCCCCTTCTTGTATCCTTTATACTGCTGATACAATTGCTCGAATTCTACATTTTCTGCAACATACTCCTGCTTCTGTGTAAGGATCTACAGGATCCATTTTTTCCAACCAAGAGACCTAGAAAGCTTTCCCTATGAAATTGCCTTTGAAGACATGGCTTAGTTTTCAGGTTCATAGTTATTTTATATAACTTCTTTGCCTCAAGCGTGAGTGATTGCGATCTACTGATGTGAAAGATATGCCAGGGGATGGTACAGAGTCAAAACTATTTCCACTATCACTCTCATTATGCTGATCAGACTTGGGTATGCTAGAATAGTGAAGACAAGCAGCTCCTGGATTTTCTGCAGCGTTTTTGTTGTTTTAGTAATTAATTATTCATTAATTTTTATTTATTTATGTAAGTTAGAAGTATTATATATAAAAGGCCTTCCAAGACCAAAATAGAGGTACAAAATGCAGAGAATAGTTGTACTGTAGTTACTGGATTGCCCCAACAGAGGGGAAACCAGTCCAGCTAGCATGGGAGTCAAACATAGGTAGTGTAATAGTCTAAGGAAACAGTCTGAAACTGACTGGACAACAACTGAAAAGTAGAGAAACTATTGAAACTTGAAATGCCCCTATGGGTTTAGACATTTGGCAAATAACCTGGCCAGGTGGTGTGGACGGCTTCGGACCAAGGTTCCTCCTCGACGTATGTCACTTGATCTGCCCACTGCCTTCCAGCTTCCACGCTTCTCTCGATCCTGTCGACAACTAGTGAGGCATCCTGCAGCGCATGCCGTGTTGTGTCCACCTCCATGACCATGTCCTCGTGCTTGGCTTGCTCCATCCCATTCCTTGCGGATCGCTGCGTCTAGGCATTTCCTTCACTATTCGCTACACAGGGTTCCTCTGCTGAAGCCGCACCTGCTGGGTCCAAGGGGAAAGCCTCTTGAAGGGAGGAAAGGAGCTGAAGAAGAACTGCAACCTTTCCATCCGTGGCTTGCAGACGAAATCGAAGGTCCTCCACCCCCTGACGGAGTTCGAAGACCAAACCGAAGAGAATAGCGATGCTTTCTCTTAGTTGCGTGTCGAAGAAAGAGTCAGAGGACTGGTTCTCGGTATTATGAGGCCTGCAAGGAGGTGGCTCTCCCACAGTCTTCCTAGAGGAGTCAAGAACTGGTGCAAGGGGAGGCATGACCGATGGGGGGACAGGGAGGTGACGCGAAGAGGAACCCGGTAGCCTGGGGATGATAGCGAGGCTGTCAAACTGCAAAACAGGCGGAGCGGGGGAGGCAGGAAGAATTGGCTCGGGCTGGAGGGATGGAGAGGAGCAGGTGGAAGGCGATGCAGGGGGTGAGACAGAGGGCTAGCGAGGTTTCCATGGAGAGCCTCTGCGCGGCCGCCCCCGTGGGCGTGGCATGAGGTTCGTCGCGTAACAGCTAAAGGAGACCAGGTGCACCAGGCAGAGGTAGAGTGCCTGGAGTCGAACAAGGGTTGCAATTGGCATGAAGTTCCAGTTTATATCAGGCCAAGGCAGCAGAGGGGGATGCCAGTCAGAGCGCAAGTGGAGACATGAGGCATACATAGACAACCAAGCCATGAAATGAATCACGAAAGGAGAGGGAAGCTGCATAATTAGCAGCTACAACGTAGTAATGGCGAATTAATGCAGGATCGAGGTGGCGGGCGATGGAACGAGCTCATCACATGGCTCCATGTGCCAGGTGTTACGCACTAGCACCCCATTCAGGGGTATTCATTAAATTTTTAATGCCGCATTGTTATCCTTGATTATTCTTTACTCTTAAGATTTTCAGACTACAATGTCTTAGGTTCGCTATTATAATAATCTTTTCGATTGGGAGACAGACCAGTTTGCCTTACAGCCTTCTAAGTTTGGATCCTGCACCTCGTTACCCTTTTCTTAGCTCGTCTCTCACGATCTGGTTTCAATGTGAATGATTACCCTTTTTCTTAGCTCATTTCTCACGATCTGGTTTCACACAATCTGGTTTTAAGATGCCTGATTACCCTTTTTTTTTAGCTTGTTATTGCTCATTAAACCTTCGTATTATTATTCCTGGACTTTGAAATGTTTCTGACATTTTCAATTTGAAATTTTTCTGGCATTTTCGATTTGAAATGTATCTATAAATTCGTTTCTGGCATTTTCGATTTGAAATGTTTCTGGCATTTTCAATTTGAATGTATCTGTAAATTCGTTTCTGGCATTTTCGATTTGAAATGTTTCTGGCAATTTTGATTTGAAATGTTTCTGTAAATTAGTTTCTGACAAATTCCGTCCTAGGCTTTGGTTTTGGGTTAGCTTTAAGAAACTGGCCCTATAGTAATCAGAACAACAAGCTTTGGTTTATGGGTTAGATTTTAGCAACTTTTACGGTTAAATATGATACTTTGTACTCTGAACATGCGGATACATCCACTCATATGCCTCCATAGAAATGATAGATCTAAATTAATATTAGATGATGTAGCCTCGATGCTAACCTTTGGAAGAAATTTGAGCTAATGTGTTTCTGAATTTATGTGAGATCCGTGTGCTGGTGGTTAATGTGGGCTTTGTCACTGGATTTGATTTATTGCCTTTTTGTGTTCCCCTCAATGCAATGTTAGGGTTACTTATACACAGGTTACTTTTTGAATTTGTTATATTCCATTGTAGGGTTACAAAATTATATGCAATAGATGTTCCCACTAAACCATGCATTTAGGTTTTTATTATTTATTCGTGTTTCCTTTATAAGGTTAATAAAAACATTAAGAATGTTCACATTATTACACTATTTTACTTGATATTGATGAAATAATAAATTGCACGATCACATTTACCACATTAGTAAAACTGATAGTTATAAGCTAATTTGCCCTTTTAGTTTTAAAGGTGGAATGTGGTCCTAAAACCTTGCTACATCCATTTAAAAGTGTGAGCTACAGTAGAATGTAATGAATGATTAATCCTGCCTTGAAGTAAAGTAGATGACTACCTTGCATCAATCATGGATTTATAATCATTGGGCTGTTGTGTTAATTATTGGTTCACCATTACTAGCCATCGATTATAATTTAGATCCTTGAGTTAATATTGATGTTAATTTATATGCTTGCGATAAAAGATTTTTGAATTTTGCATTAATTATGGAATTATAATCATTGCATTGTGGAGACAATTATTGGCTCATAATTATTGTCTAATCGAATTATAAGTTTAGATCATGGAATGAATGTTAATGTAAATTTTACAAGGATTGTGTTTAATGATTTAGGATATTTCATTGATTATAGATTAAATGTTATTTATTGCGTCAAATGATAATTATAGCTATTTCATTATTTTTATGGTTTTAATTAATGACTAATTATCTTGTTAAATGTTAAACCAGTCGAAGTTCAAACTTGCACAATAAGGCCCCTTGAATGTTGATTTAGAGGGTACCGAGGGTACCTTGTTGACGAATTATGATCTAAGATTGCACAATGGAATGGCCTTAAGACTCTTATAGATTGTAGTCCCTTGATTAACTAATGTCGTACTGGGTTGTAAACTTTTGTGTGCTTGGTTTGCTTGTGTCGGGTGGGAAATAGACACCTCCATGTTCCTCAGAACAGTTGCCAGCCCTGAGACCTTAAATAGTTAAAATCGATGGGAACCTGGGCCTGAGTGTTGCTTATGTGTCTTGGAGGTCCTAACCATTGCAGGGTAGGATGGAGGGGAAATCAGTCTTATTATTGTTTGTTGATCGTCGTTCTTTGCTTCCAAAGGTTTATGTGTGTCTTAGATCTCTATGTTGTCATCGCATTGCATGTGTCATGTTCGTCGTCGTATGGCGACGCAGAGTCGAATGTATTTATTATCCTTGTACACACGCATAGACACACACACACAAAAAAAAAAATGCACTTGTTATAAGAGGTTGTCACCATAAGGAGGAGGTTCATTACACCAACATTGCTAGCATTGTGAGATTCCCTCAATTGGTCCACCCTCTCCTAGATCCATGTAATCTTCATCATACAGGTAAAGTTTCATTTTTTTTATTCAATACAAACTAATTGTTTCGATCAAGAGAAAAGAAAAGAAAAGAGGAAGTTATTTTTCACTACTAAACATACTTATGGTATCAGGTTGTTCATTTTACCCAGTTAAGAATTATAAAAATGAGATAAAACCTGTTTTTTCTTGCTTTGAAACTTGACGTTTCAATCCCCAAGTTGAGATCATCATCAGAAGAGCAAGCTCACAAATTAAAAACATATCTTTTCTTTAGAGATAAATAATAATAATAATAATCCTCTTTCTATTGAAGATCACCTTTGTAGCCGGCCCATTGCTTTAGTTGTTTGGATTATTATTCATTTTAATGAGATGCAGGACTGAATTCTGGCATTTGTGTTATGTCTAATGTGTCTTTTATGACTTGTTATTATTAATAATGTAACATGCATCATTTTTATAAATTTATTAATATATATATGAGGTGTGGGGAATATCTAGAAACATACGGGATTTGGTCAAACGAGCATAAAAAAAACAGTCCTAAGAAGATTTTCCCAATTGAAACAAGATTATAACTAACATAATTAGAAACATGGAAAAAAATGATTTTAGACACACAAAAATGACTACTATGGATAATGATAGGTTCTAGCTAAAATTAACTAAGATGAACTAAAATGGAGGAACAAAACATGAGATTAACATTGTAAAATACTCTAAAGAGAAAAGAAGGTGCCCAATGCATAAAAGGGCATTAGCAAGTCATCTACAAGAATGTTACAGGAAGAGAAAAATGGGATTCAAACACACCAAAAGAAAACAATGATACTACATATACAACTTCAATGGTCACAAGGAGATCAAAGTGAAAAACTACTTGAAGCTTAAATGAAAAATGAGTAAGAGCATAGCCAAAAAACCAACTCACAAAAGTTGAGATGTGACACAGGGAGATGAGAAAAACCAAAGGAACCATGGTAGGAAAGACTATGTTGAGTATGTACAGATGGAGAGGTAGAAATCGAGTGGCATTTTCTCCTACATTGTGGAACATACCCATAATAGACCCGACAAGGTGGCTAGTCCTTGGTTTGGAGTGAAGGGGATCAAATTCATTTGAGTAGACCAAGTCCATGATGTGGGTCTTTCCATTGCACCACTAGCTCTAGTTATCATAAATTCTATCTTTAATCTCTTATAAAATGGGCAAATATTGTAAACATTGTTGTGTCATATAGTCATTCGGTCTCATGGACAGTTTAATAAAATAAACCTTTAACTTGCCCACAACACCTATCTATCTATCTATCTATCTATATTACTTCGCACCCTCACCCTCCACCACACAAATACACCCCTTCATCCATAAAAAAGTACAAATGCACACCTTTACCTCCACCACCACTTCCACCTCCACCATCTCCAAGTTAAAAATGTACCTTCACATCTTCACCCTCCACTACACAAATGTGCACCTACACCTCACCCTCTCTAACATAAAAAAAAATATGCATTCACACCTTCATCTACCTTAAAAATACATATGCATTCACACCTTCATCTACCTTGAAAATACATATGCATACCTTCTTCACTCTCCACTACACAAATGTACACCTACACCCCAACCTCTCTAACATAAAAACATATGCATTCACACCTTCATCTACCTTGAAAATACATATGCATACCTTCTTCACCCTCCACTACACAAATGTATACCTACACCCTACCCTCTCTAACATAAAAACATATGCATTCACATCTTCATCTACCTTGAAAATGCATATGCATACCTTCTTCACCCTCCACTACACAAATGTCCACCCTCTCTAGCATAAAAACATATGCATTCACACCTTCATCTACCTTGAAAATGCATATGCATATCTTTCATCTATGTATTCTTTATAGTACATTCAAATCTACATCACCCCCACCACCCACTATATACTTGACTATGTATTTTAAAATAATTTTCTTAACCAAATTTTTTCTATCCACAAATCGAACGCAGTGACTCTTATATTGGAGTATGAGGACTACATGGTAAGCACAAGCAATCAACATCCGACCAAAACTTTTTTTGTAGTTATACTCATGCTCTCAAAGAGTGTTTAAACTTAAAAAAAAAAAAAAACATTGTGTAGAAAGATGTCCACTCCCACCCACCCCAACAATCCACACCAAACTCATGTTGCCCACAAGCACCGCAAGTCCCCTCCAACCACTGTTCTCTCCTAATGTTACTATATCAGGCAAGGCAAAACCACTGTTCTCTTGTCCTATTACTATAAGAGGCAAGGTAAAAGACTTGAAAGTATGGATAACGTCCATTCGTCTCCATGAAAAGCCACCCTGGTTTATTAAAATCTTTGAAGGAAAGGTTAAAGCTGTCGTTTTAGCTTGTGGGCAGCAACCTCTTCTGCGAGAACCTCGGGACACGTGCAGTATGAGTGAAAAACATGAACAAGTATCCCACACTGCAACGGCCCATCTTAAAATGAACAAAGGGCGGCAAAAGCAAAGCTATCGTCTTCTTAAGAGTCTGTTGTGAATTCATGTCATCTTGTCTCTGCCTCATGGCATCACTGGGCTTCCAACAAGACTGAGAAACCATGGCGGAGGAATCGAGAATCCTGGGGCTGGATAGAGAATCCTCGGGCGACGTGACCAGGGACTTGTTGAGTTCCAGTCTCTCGTTTCTCGGCCCAGGCTTCCCGATTCCAGCAAGGGGGCCGAGAGAGGCTTTGTAACATGGCGCCTTAGCAACTATGGCGTCAGGCAGACAGGATGGAGCCAGGCATGTGACCGTAGCAGCCCACGAGCTGATAAGAAGAAAATAGTATGAATGTGGCAGGGAATCCCACGATAGGGATAAATATATACCCCACTGTAGAGAAATGGAGGCAGCCAGTCACGTCCCAGGTTCGAGTCTGCAGAAGCAGCAGAGCGAACAGAACTTGGAATCTGTTGCTTCCAGGTTTGGATAATGCTCTGTGAATAATGAAATACTCGAAGATAGATCTCTGCGCAGAGTCTGAGAAATATGATATTTCCCATTTTCATACATTGGGCTCTTGGTTTTCAGCTATTTGATTAAATTCCCGCTGCCCATCCATTCATTATTTCTACCTTAATGCTCCACTTATGCAGATAAATTTGGGCTCCAAAATGGCGGATGCTCAATTGATGTATTTATTTTTCGTAATGAACAGACTCATGGATCTGTATGTGTTGATGCTGTAGACTCGTTTTCAGAATGGTTTTCTCTGTTCAAGGAATTTACGTACATTTTCTTCTAATTTCTCGTTACTGAGACACATTCCCTGCGTTCTGATATTTAATATTTTTTAAATAAATTTGATGTTATTACATTTTAAAAGACAGGCATGTGCATCTCTGTAAATTAGACAAATTGTTGCTGAAGAGGATCTTTGTTCCAGTTCCTGTCCCAATAAAAAACAGTTATTTTGTAATTTTAAATAAAATTATTATCATTATTTAAAATTAATTAATTAACCATAGAAATTATAAAATTTCTATAATTTAATTTAGATTCTAAATTAAATTATTAGTATTTTAATAATTTATAAGATTTTTTTGTTGGTAGGATAATTACATTCATGAGAATTTATGTTTTTTTTTTTCAATTTATGATTTTTGTAATTGTAAATTGTAATTTTAACAATTTCAAATTATTATTGTAAATTAATTTTAGGATTTGAATCTATCTCAATATTCAAAATTGCAATTCAAAATAGCAATTATTTTTTAATCAACAAATTTTTAAAAATGTTTTTTTTTTTCAAAAAAAATACAAAACTTTTATCTCAATATATAAAAGTTACAATCCTTAAAAGCCGTAGCTCATCTCCAAACAAAATTTAAAAAACAATCTTTAAAATACTATCTATAAAAATGGACATATCTTAGAAAGATCACAAAGGTCCAAATAAAAAAACGACAACAAAAGTGACCACAGAAACAAGATCAACAGCTTGGAAATACATGACTAGCAACATACCATAGAGTGAATATGTTATGTTCTCTATGAAAACTCTAGCCCCCATCAACTCATTCCTCCAAGGAAAGCATATTATCTGACATACTAATAGTATTTTTAGACAAACCAACAAGATCAACAGCTTGGAAATACATGACTAGCAGCATACCATAGAGTGAATAAGTTATGTTCTCTATGAAAACTCTAGCCCCCATCAACTCATTCCTCCAAGGAAAGCATATTATCTGACATACTAATAGTATTTTTAGACAAACTAACAAAATCAACAGCTTGGAAACACATGACTAGCAGCATACCATAGAGTGAATAAGTTATGTTCTCTATGAAAACTCTAGCCCCCATCAACTAATTCCTCCAAGGAAAGCATATTATCTGACATACTAATAGTATTTTTAGACAAACAACAAGATCAACAGCTTGGAAATACATGACTAGCAGCATACCATAGAGTGAATAAGCTATGTTCTCTATGAAAACTCTAACCCCCATCAACTCATTCCTCCAAGGAAAGCATATTATCTGACATACTAATAGTAATTTTAGACAAAGGAACAAGATCAACAGCTTGGAAACACATGACTAACAGCATACCATAGAGTGAATAAGTTATGTTCTCTATGAAAACTCTAACTCCCATCAACTGATTCCTCCAAGGAAAGCATATTATCTGACATACTAATAGTATTTTTAGACAAACCAACAAGATCAACAGCTTGGAAATACATGACTAGCAGCATACCATAGAGTGAATAAGTTATGTTCTCTATGAAAACTCTAGCTCCCATCAACTAATTCCTCCAAGGAAAACATATTATCTGACATACTAATAGTATTTTTAAACAAACCATCAGCATCAATATTGAATAAATAAATAAATAAGAAAAAAAGTTAATTAATAAAATTTACCATTTATTAAATGTGTGATTTAAATTAAATGGATAGATTTATTTAATCTTTTTCTTAGCATAAACTTATTAACTGAATGATTTACTTAAACTGTTTCATAAATATTTACTAAATAAAAAACAAAATATTGTCATTCATTTGGAAGTGAACCATAAATCTAGAAGTAATAAAAATAATTATCAACTAAAAATGATTCACCCAAAAGTGATGCACAAATTTTTTCACCAAGGAAAATATGTATGAGAAACTCACCAATACTTTTCCAGGTTTTGTGAATAATAAAGATGCTAAACAATAACCTCAGACATACCAGACTTGAACTTGTAACGTCAGTACCGAAGGAGTGTGCCCATATCTCATCAATTGTACTATCCCATAAGAGGCAAAGACATTATTAACTATTATAATAATAATGACCTGCAAAAATTCTTCATACTAAAATTAAGTTAAAAGTTATATTAAATTATTTCAAGGCTGTACGAATTTAAGAGGGTTAAATTTCTTATAATTTTTTTTCTAGTAAAGTTTCTCTTATTCTCAATTCAATGAGTAGACGACTCCAGACCGAGCATACTTTGCTTAAAGCTCCGAACACCCATACAAAGCAACATTCTACTATTTAAAAAACTCTCCTGTCATTTCCACAATTGGTTCTTATACTAAATTGGAAATTGTAGTTGAATTTTCTTACTTGTCATCTTTGTTTGACTGAATTTTAGATTTTCCAGGGAGTTGAATTCTCTTGCTGTGTCATTTTTGTTTGACTGAATTTTAGATTTGGGTGATTATGTTGTAAATCTTCCTTCTGAATACCAATCAAGATGAAAATTTCAATGCCTTTGTTTCTTATTTCATTTTGCTTTTACTGAAATAGTTTTGATTCTTTTATGAAATTGTTTCAACTTTTTGCAAACTCTGTTCAGTTTTTGTAATTGGATGCAAGTTTGTCCTTTTTGAAGTTACTTGATTGTTTCTTTCTTTTTAAAGAAACTTGTATTTATAACAGCAAAAGCCAATTATAACTATCTGTAGAAGTGGGGCATGCTGCATGCTTGATCAGAGTAAAGGCATGGAATACAGTCAATGGACAGAGTAGCTTGCAATGCCTGCACAAGAGGGTAATTCAGTACAAGCTCTGTTCTGAGCATGTGAAGATGTAAGGTACGATTTATGTATTTTTCAAAAAAATTGTTTTGTCCAGAACATTAAAGTGACAGGTTTTTACTGAAAACTTTGTAAACATGTAAAGTTCATAAAGAAATTTGAAAAAAAGTTTCTTAGTTTAAAACATCTTTTAAAATGACAATAGACATTTATAGATAATAAATATATAAATTGAAATATATATTATTGAATTTGAAATATACATTAACATATATCTTTATCTAAACAACATATATCCCAACTGAAACAACATTTAGATAATATATCAAACTTATTGAAATATGACGAACACCTAATTATACTTTACACTGTATCAAAGCATTGCTCAACACCTCACAAATTGACAGTTGACAGTAATAGCAACATGTATCAGTGATTGGGATTGTGAATGTATCTTGAATTGTTGGATGTAGCTGTAACTTGTTTTACATTTGTAATGTGGAGGATGGATGTCTTTGAAAATAAAAACACTAAAAAGTAAAAAGTGGGGTAGAGTTGTCATGTACCACCACTTGTCGTATGGTATCTGTCTACATTTTTATGTCTGTCTTTAAATCTCACGCAATGTTTTGGATTTTTCCTCCATGTTTGGTACAGTATGTTGCTTTGTCTCTTATACATATGCTTTTACTCAAATCTGACACTTTTTTTTCCTATCTTCCTTCATTCTGTAGAATCTTTCATTATGTAGATAAGGTTGGGTAGATTCCTTCATTTTGTAGAATCTTTCATTATGTAGATAAGGTTGTGTAGATGCTATTCAAAATTAAAATGATAAAAATTTAAAAAAATAGATGGAATATTTTTTAAATATTTTATTTAAATAGATTAATGTTAATATATATATATATTTTTATTTATGATAAAATGCTTTCTATTATGTATATGTTTTTGTTTTTTTTTGTTTTTTTTGTTTTTTTAATTTGATAATTTATTTAGATATTTATATTATATTTATCTTCTTATTTGTATATGTAAAGTTGATGATATAACATATTAATACAATTTAAGATTTTGATG
This sequence comes from Picea mariana, assembly GCA_032191745.1. Taxonomy (NCBI): domain Eukaryota; kingdom Viridiplantae; phylum Streptophyta; class Pinopsida; order Pinales; family Pinaceae; genus Picea; species Picea mariana. The sequence continues at coordinate 95,848 of JASDQU010739956.1, forward strand.
TCATGTTTCTTTTTAATCTTTGACTTATGGTTGTTATTTATATAGCATTGTCTTGTTATTCTAAGTTAGTACTTTATTTAAATTTTTTTAACAATTTAACTTAGTTTATGATTTATTTGTATCCACTATTACATAAAATAGATGTATAAAGTGTGATACAAAATATAATAATTAAATAATAATTAAAAAGAAAAAGGTTTTTCTAAAATTGGCCTCAATAACAATTGTCAAGATGAATTAAAAAGACATCCATGCACAATCTATGGATTTTTAAATTACTTATATCTAAGTTGATATATTTGTTTTTAATTAGTGGTATGGTGTCCATCTTAACCATGAATTTATGAAGTGTAAAGAGACATCAAATCCTTAAGATGATGGAAACATAATATTGTTTTCAATCTTTAAAAAGATATGCAATTAGAAATATTAGGAATAGTCATTTTTTWAATTTTTAATYAAARCTTTTAATATATTTAGAGTTAATTTTTTTTTTCAAAAGATTYCYCTTGACTCATTGATAAATTTARGATTAAGATGAATTTAACTTACTTAATGCAATACACCTTAAGGCAATTTGTGCACCATGGGATAAAGATTATTTAAAATGATATTTTTTTAGCCATTCTTACCAAATATCCACAAAACATAATTTCATAATTCTAACTATAGCCATTGTATTTTAATTTTCTTTGAAATTTGGATCAACCCTTCAAAACCCATTGAAACATATATTGAAGTTATACTTAAAACCTTGATCAAACTACTATGATTTCTACAAAAATATTACAATCAATTATTAAAAAAATTTATTTTGAATAAAATTTATCTAACCATGATGCTATACTTTTACTTTTTTTGCAATAGCAATGTCTTCTTCACATACTTGCACACATTTCATCTATAAATCTATTATGAGGATTGAGAAGATTGTTTTCAGTTGGGGTACATGCTCAACTACATACTTAGTGATATACTCATTTTTCCACTTTCTTAGGAGGTCTACTATTTATAAAATGTCTATTTATAGCCCTTCTTAGACCTAGCCCGAGTTCCTTACCTAGCCTAATTATTCTTGATCATGTCTATTTGTGGCATTTTTTATTTTTAGCAGGTGACCAAACCCTAGCAGTCTATTTTTGGTCTTTTCTATTTTTAGAAAGTTTG
>JASDQU010739957.1:9177-33338 GCA_032191745.1 Picea mariana
TAGAAGGTTATCCCACATCAACTACAAGGCACTACCATGCATATGCAAAGCGGTCACAGGTTTACTAGAACTCAAAGGTGACCATGAAGGCATATGCAATGGATGTGCACAAGGGAAGAACATCAATAACCTATTTCTGAAGAGGGACAACAAGGCATAAGGAGTCTTAGAACTCATTCATTCAGATGTATGTGGCCCAATGCCATCATCCTCCATTAGTGGGTATGTATATTATGTATCATTCATTGATGATTACTCTCATAAAACCTGGATATATTTCTTGAAATCTAAATATGAAGTGTTCAGGAAGTTCAAAGAATTCAAAGCCTTGATAGAGAACCTTTCTGAAAGGAAGATTAAGATACTCAGGTCAGATAATGGAGGAGAATATGCCTCAAAAGATTTTGTGAACTTCTGGAAATATGTTGGGATCAAGAGGGAACTCACTACTCCCTATAATCCCCAAAAAAATGGTGTAGTTGAATGTAAGAATAGAAACATAATGGAAGTTGTGAAGATTATGATCCATGATCAAGATCTTCCTATGTGCTTATGGGTAGAAGCAGCAATGGAAGCTATATATGTGCAGAACTGATTATCCCATAGTGCACTTGGGCTCAAGACACTGGAAGAGATGTTCATCGGAAAGAAGCCATAGGTAAGCCATCTCAAAATATTTGGCTGTCTAGTGTTTACTCATAGACCTAAAGAAAATAGAAACAAGTTGGACCCTTCAGGAAAGAAGGGAATATTTTTGGGATACTGTGAGGTCTCCAAGGCCTTCAGAATCTATATACCAGGTCACCATCACATTGATATTAGCAGGGATGTGACCATTGATGAAGATGCAGCACTCAAGAAAACTAAACTATGCCAGCTTGAAGAAGTATATGAAGAGGAAACCGTAATCCCTAGTACTGCAATGAGGGAGGTTCCCAAAGATACAAAACTAGTGAGGAAAGTTGTAAATTCCCCTGATGAGGAATTTCTAGAATACCATGATATAGTAGAAGTGCAAGAACCTCCTTAGATGATGACCCTCCATAAAAGAAAGCCAGCTTCGGCTAGAGAGATTATTCAAGATGGAGAGAAGTATGGTGTTCCCCAAGGAACTACGAGATAGGTGAAAAGACCAAATCCATTCTCCATTTATATGGCTTTGATGTGTGATTTCCTAGAAGAGGATCCTACCTGCTTTGAAGAATCCATTCAGAGGAAAGAATGGGCAGATGCCATGACAGAGGAATACCGATCCATAATGAAGAACAAAGTATGGGAAATAGTTCCCAGAGAGAAGACTAAAGATGTGGTATCCTCCAGATGGCTCTTCAAAATAAAACATGCTACAGATGGAAGTATTGAGAAGTATAAAGCAAATATTTGTCGCTCGTGGATTTTCCCAGAAGGAAGGCATTGACTATGAAGAGACATTCTCTCATGTGGCCAGATACACTTCGATCAGAACCATCATAGCTCTTACAGCTAAGATGAAGTGGAAGTTGCACCAGATGGACGTGAAGACAGCTTTCCTAAACGGTGTCATCGAAGAGGAAGTGTATATAGAGAAACCTCAAGGATTTGAGGTTGAAGACAGGAAGTCTCATGTCTGTAGATTGAAGAAAGCCTTATACGGATTGAAGCAAGCTCCTAGAGCTTGGTATGGCCGTATAGATAGTTTCTTGACGAGCTTAGGCTTTACCAAGAGTAAAGAAGACTCTAACCTCTACTTCAAGATCATGAATGATGAGCCAATAATATTACTGCTATATGTGGATGACTTATTCTTAACTAGAGAAGAAAATCTCATCACTGAATGTAAAAAGAGACTTGCCTCAGAATTTGAAATGAAAGACCTTGGCCTAATGCATTATTTCTTAGGTCTTGAGGTATGGCAGAGTCCTGAGAGGATCTTCCTTAACCAAGGGAAGTATACGATCAAAATCTTGAAGAGATTCGACATGTTGGAATGCAAACCCATGAATACACCCATGGAAGCGAAGCTAAAGCTGTTGATTGATACTTCTTCAGAGTTGATTGATGCCACACTGTACAGACAGATTATTGGATTGTTGATGTACCTGACGAACACCATACCAGACATTTGTTTTGTCGTGAACGCCTTGAGTTAGTTTCTGGTAGAACCCAGATGTGTTCACCTAGTGGTTGCAAAACATGTGATGAGGTACCTTAAAGGTACAATAGATTGTGGTCTCAACTATGATGGAGATCATGATTTCACATTGAGTGGATATATTGATGCAGATTGGGTAGGAAGTGTTTCTGATAGGAAAAGAACTTTAGGATGTTGTTTCAGTTTGGGATCAACTATGATCTCGTGGTAAAGTTGGAAGAAATCTAGTATTTCTCTCAACACAGTGGAAGAATAATGCATTGTTGCATGTTCTGCCAGCTGCGAAGCTATATGGCTTCGAAATTTGTTGACCGGTCTATTTGACTTAGAGATGAGAGCAACCTTGATTCTATGTGACAACCAGAGCTGCATAAATATGATAGAGAATCATGTATTCCACGACAGGTCAAAGCACATAGAGATCCGTTATCATTACATCTATGACATGGTGTAGAGAAGAGCCTTAAAGCTCCAGTACATTAGCACGGATGAATAGGTTGTTGACATGTTGACCAAGCCACTATCTCATATAAATTTTGAGTACTTTCAAGATAAGCTTGGTATAGTCCAAAAGAACCCTCCTCGAAAGGGGGAGTAGATGTTGTGATGAGACATCTCTTGCTTCCAACCTGATGGTTGTGACGTAAAGCAAGATGATGTTATATGACTAGTACTATGCTTCCAGCTGGATAGTTGTGACGTAAAGCCAGTCTAGTATCCTGCTTCTGACCTGATGGTTGTGACATAAAGCAGAACAAGTACCTTGCTTCCGACCTAATGGTTGTGACGTAAAGCAAGATGATGTGTGACTATTACTATGCTTCCAGTTGTATAGCTGTGATGTAATGAAATTCTAGTTCCCTACTTCTAACTTGATGGTTGTGATGTAAAGCAGGATGTGTACCTTTCTTCCGACCTAATGGTTGTGATGTAAAGCAAGATCATATGATGATACTAGCACTAAGCTTCCAACTGGATAGTTGTGACATAAATCCAGTCTAGTATCCTGCTTCCGACCTGATGGTTGTGACGTAAAGAAGGACAAGTATCTTGTTTCTAGCTTGAGTGTTGTGACGTAAAGAAAGATGATGAGATGAGACTAGTACTATCCTTACAGCTTGATAGTTGTGACGTAAAGTCAGTCTAGTATCTTGCTTCTAGCCTGAGTGCTATGATGTGAAGCAAGACATTGAGATGAGACGAGTACTGAGCTTCCATCTTGACAGTTGTGACGTAAAGCCAGTCTTGTATTATGATGAGCCAGCCTTGTGTTGTGATGATGATGATGTATCAGTTTTTATACTAATACATATTGATGCAGATGATGATGGCATTCCTTTGAGAATGATGATGTTGCCGATGAAGAAAACTTTCGATGATTTATAGACACAACAGTCAGTGTTCCAAGATGATATTGATGATGTTGTCCTCTCACCCACTTGATGTTGTTGATGATGTTGTCCTCTCTCTCTCTCATGATGCTACTGAAGAATACCCTTCTTGTTAAGGGGGAGTGTTGAAATAATGTAACTGCAAAGTGTATTCTTATTATTATTTGATATATTATTCATTAGATCAATCCCCATTGTGGATTGATCATGTCGGCTACTTTAAAAGGACCAAATCCCCTTTTGCGGATTGGTCATGTTGTAATTGTAAAAGGCAAAAGAAGAAGTTTGCTCCAGAATATATCAAAGAGGCCCTGAAACATAATAAAGGTGGTTATAACCACCTAGTTGGAGAAGTCGGCCCTACCAATGAAGAGACACTTCACATGTGCCAGTCTTGTATAAATAAGGAGGCTAGTGCCTCACTTAGAAACACAACTCACTTGCTCATTTGTGAGACAAGTTTTAGAATTGCAGTTAATAAAGAAGGAGAGAGAGTGGCGCATATCTAGGAGAGGATCTTCTAAATTAGTTTAAGAGATCTCTTGGCATTGTATTGGCTATCTATAATAAGGAAGTTTTGTTGGGTTTTATTCCCCTAGATGGTTTTCCAGGATAAATTTTGTGTCTCTTGTGATTGTGTATTTGTTAGTGATCTTGTATTATGCTATTGTTATCTAATGAAATTCAAAGAACTATAATAATGGCTTAAACATTAACATTACATACCACCGGAAATGGCATGACAAGAACTATACATCTAGGATAGTTTCACCAACAATTTCCTTAATCTTCATCTCGTTATTCCACATACAAGCATGGGTCCTCCAACCATTCTTCTAGGATAACTCAATCCGCAAAGTGTCTTCCTGTGAGGGTTTTCACCTTAAGGGGACCACTTTGGAGTTCATCCATTTGTGCACCTTATCAATCATGAAAAGACAATAATTAGAGCATGGGTCCTCCAACCATTCTTCTAGGATAACTCAATCTGCAAAGCGTCTCCTCATGAGGGATTTCACCATAAGGGGACTACTTTGGAGTTCATCTATTTGTGCACCTTATCAATCATGATAAGACAATAATGATTCATCTATACATTTTTCCAACAATGCATCAGATACCAATGAAACCACATCGATCCATCTTCATCATGTATCAATGACAACTCATTGATCCATCTTCATCATATCAATGACAACTCATTGATCCATCTTCATCTATGCATTCTTGTGACTAACCCTAAATTTAGCTTATATTTATCATAAAATTAATAACATTAACCTATGCATTCTCATCAAGGAAAATACATATTATATTACATCAATCATCAATCAATCAATCCTTTGACATCAATCAATCACTTGACATCAATCAATCAAAACATTGGCATCAATGACAACATGATCCAACAGAACCTCATTCAACAAGAAACAAAATGCTGCTTAGAGATGATTGAACTAATGAAGCTTGCATCTATTAACCAAAACAAAAATTCCTAGCAATAAAACTCAAATCAGAACTAGAATATACTTCATAAAGAAGATTACACCCAAACAGTATAAAGAACAAAGATTTATTTTCTCGGGAAATTCATTCAAATAGGTGAGCTATGCATTCCCATAAAACTCATGCATTATTACTCATGAAAAGAAATTCAAATTTCTATGGCTCGAAGATGCCTTTACTTATCGTGGATAGGCTCCTTGACTCCTTCCTCCATCAATATTCAAGAAATATACACTCTTTGAGCTCTTATCTCTACAAATTTTCCAAGTTCTCCTTGTCTCCATCCATTTCCCTCTTCTCTACAACCTTCATTATTTTAATGTGCTGCCTTTGGAAGGCCACCCATCACATGGTTCATTTCCACTTCCAATTTTTCCAAAAAAGGAAAAATGAAATGAAAAAAAAATAATTATAAGTTTATTACAATTTTACAAATGAATTTAGGTAAGGATCCAATTTGGATCACACCTCCCCATTTGCAAGATTTTGGTCCCCAAAATCTTCAAATCCTTCAATTTTATTCTTCTCCTATCATCAAGCAAACCTCAACAAATATCAAAGAAAGGATATCTCCACTGTAAGATGGAAGATAAGAGTTGAGTAAGTGTTACCTTTGGCATAACCTTGTTTTCCTTCTCATGGTTTTGGATGACATTTTTTGTTGCAATAGATCGTTTGACAACCACTGCTCCTTGGGATACAAGTTCTAGAAGCTCCTCATTCCCCTTGACTCTCCAAGCTTTCTTCTTTGTTTTTCAGTTCTTGGGATGGATTTTTATTTGAATCCTCCAACATTTGGCCTTCCAATGTGCAGTTAATTTGCAATACTGACAATAGTTCCCGCATGGGCTACTTGTCCTTCTCAACTTCCAAAAATTGTTGACCTTATGACCCCTTTTTCTTGCAATAGAAAAAAAACTATGCCATACCTCTTTGGTTTGTGATGATGCTTGCTATCTTGATTTATCGGTCCCCCTAGATTTGGAAAAAATATGGATGGAAGAATCATCTCTTTGTTTCCCTCTTCCAAGATTTTATAAGCATATTCAAGTGGCTTGCTACACATGGCCTATTTTTTGGTTCCTCTTGCCTTGACGAAAGTGGTTTGAGTTGCATTTGTGTTGGCTTATCATCTATTGAATCCTAGGCCTTCATGCTTGGACCTCTACTGAGATACAATAGGAATCACAATCCCTTGGCCTTCCTTTCCTATCCCTTGGACACCATATCCCCTTTTCTTCATGAGATTGGAACCAATGCCTCTAGTTTGATTCTCAAATTCACGAAAGGTTTCTTGAGAAAGGTTCTTAGGAGGTGAGCTTAACATAGTTTCCTTCATCATGGTATTAGCTTAGACAATGGAAATGGAAATGGATTTCTTGGTATCTTGGACAACTTCTTCTATATTCTTCAAGGCCTCTTCCTTTGCTGCCAAGTCCTAGTATAGGTGAGCAGTGACCTCAATGAACCTCTCCTCCTACCAATTATATATCTCAATGAATTTTTCCCCCAAATGCAAGAGCTACAATATTATCTTGTCTAATTATTCCCTCATGGTGGTGAAGGAGTCTTGGTTCTTGAAAATCTCTTCAACTCATCTACTCTCTGCCTCCAATACCAAATTTCTTTTTGGATATTTCTGTTGAAGTATCTCAACTCTTATAGCTTCTCCCTATTCAAGGATTTTCCCATGGCATTTTCTTCAAGGTCACTAATGAACCTGCTCTGATACCATCTGATACATAAACAATGGGCCTATGGCCTTACCATTTCATCAACATAGATTCTTTATGGAATTTATATTTTTTTCTTTTTTCTTGGGTTGTTTGTTGATTGATTTGCATTATTTTTGGTTGTTATACAAATACCAACTTAGTTCCCAAGCTATGTCCAATACCAACAATGAAGAAAATGTTCCTTGAACTAATTAAGTAGCTCAACGATGTACAAAAATTCCCAGTGCGATTTTAAGCACTCGACATGAGATAAAAATGATTATGGGCGAATTTAGACATACAACATCAGAGAAAAATGACTTGGGGTGAATTTAGACACCCAACATTAGAGAAAAATGACCTGGGGCGAGTTTAGACACTCAACATCAAGGAAAAATGACCTAGGGAAAAGGGAAGATGGTGAACTAAAGAAGAATGACCCAACAATGATTAAATCTGACTAGCTTCTCTGTTGGGATCCCCAACACTAAGAAAAAATCCCAAATGGGTATAAATTTATCCAGACAAAAGGAAATTCACCCAACAATAAAATAAAACATCTAGAGGAGGGAGTACAATTCGTGGGTGAGTCTAACCTCAGTCAACAATTAAAAAAATTGCGACTTAGAGAGGATTGAACTAATGAAGCTTGCATATATTAACCATCTAACATAAATTTCAAGAAATAAAACTCAAACCAGAACCACAATATACCTCACACAGAATATTGCACCCACATAATATAAACAACAAATATTTATTTGCTTGGGAAATTCATTACAATGGGTGGGCTATGCATGCCCAAAAAACTCATGCATTGTTACTCACGAAAAGAAATGCATATTTCCATGGCTTAGAAATGTCTTTGCTCATCGTGGGTAGGCTCCTTGATTCCTTCGTCCATCGATATTCAAGTAGGCTACACTCTTCAATCTCTGATTTTTGCAAACTTCCCAAGTTCTTCTTGTCTCCCTCCATTTCCCTCTTCTCTACAACCTTCATTATTTTAGTGTGATTCCTTCAGAAGGACAACCATCACATGGTTTGTTTCCACTTCCAACTTTGCCAAAAAAGACAAAATGAAATGAAAAAAAATAATTACAAGTTTATTACAATTTTACAAAATAATTTAGGCAAGGATCCAATTCGGATCAAATTGGTACTCACCATCGGGCATTTTCCTTTACCTGCTTGATAGACCATTTGGACCCATCAATAGAAATGGCACTATAAGGAGAGACATATGAAAATTTGAACCTGTGGATTCATTCTTATTAATTATTTTTATTTATTAATGGCTCCTCCCCATATCCATTTATGGAGATCTATTTCTAGTTATGTACCTCTTAAAACTCCTAGAAATATTTTTCATCTCTCATCTCTAATTAAACTTGATGGGAGGGGTGAAACATCTGCATCTAAACACATTTTTTAGTTTTGGATTTTTTTTTTCTCAAAATATATCTCATGAAGGTGTCATTTGTAGGTTGTTCACTGTCACTTTCGTAGACCATGTCAAGAGTTGGTGTGAAACTTTTCTAGTTGCCTCTATTCACACATGGGAGCAGTTTGTGCGTGAATTTTTGTATGATTTTAAGAATTATAATTATGATGAGTTGTGTGCAGAAATATCAAAACTTAGGAAGAAAAAAAATGAATCTCTTAAATAATTTGTTATTATATTTATGCATCTGTTCTATAGGTTCCCTTTGGATGATAGGCCCTCTGTCAGCTATTTGATTCCCCATTTAATTTCTCTTACTGATGAAACAGAGCTACCGGAGGAGGAAGAATCTGAATCATGCCTTAATGCTCCTTTTCATGTTGATTTGGATTCACATGCACATTCTAAAAATACTAATGACTTGGTTGAACATCATATAATTGGATATTTCTTTAGTATAGGGGATATATATCAAAGTGAATATGTTTTTTTGCAAGAAACATATGTATCCTCCCACCATTCCATTCCCCCCTTCCTTCCTTGTGATGAAAAAGAAATCTCCTATGTAGAATATTCAAATTCATATTTTTTTGTACTTGAACAAGATGAGGGTATTTCTGATAAAATGGGATACTTTAGGTCAAACCAATGGTTATGTCAGGTTCTCGTTATCATAACTCATATTTTCCATCATGGGAAATGGAGGAGGAAGATATGGAGCAAGACATGAATGTTGATCAATCTATTAATGAAGAAAATATGGACACTCATAACATGATACCTTCCTCACCAATGGATAAAATGGAATTAATTTTTGTTGATCTGAGTTGTTATGTTGTTATAACATCTCCTAGTTTAACCAAGATAGATCATGAATGTTTTCCTATTGTTTTTGGATTATTTATTGAACCTTCTTGTTCTGAAAATTATTGTGATTTGATCCTCTTTTCTAACCATGAGCATGTTTTGAAAGATATTTTATATTCACATATTTTGTGGGAGAAAAAAAACAATATTGATCATTTCACTCAAGAAGAAGAAATAAACATATAAGGCATAACACTTTTAGAACAAAAATCCACTTTTTGCTTGGAAGACGAAAACAATGTTGAGGAATAAGGTGTTGATTGTGAAACCATTCCTAGTGTGGATCCTACTGATTCACAATCAGTCACCAATGTGCTTAAGGAAGAGGAAATACCATTCAAAGAAGAAACTTTTGGAAATGTTTCTTTTTCAAGAGAGGATTTTCATTCTCTTAATTCTTCTACTTGTTATTTATTTGTATCATGATCTCTTTAATGGTTTGATATTGCAGGAAGCCACCCATTATACTATTCAAATAAAATCTATAGAGCCAACCCCTTTTGAAGTACTTGATGGTGATAATGTGCATATAAAAGAGAGAGAGGATAAGGCCTCTTCCCATGAACTTAGTAATTTTATGCCTTGTCAACCTTTTTCATGGGATGAAGGAAATGATGTAGTGGATGTATATCAGACCATGTCTTATTTTGTTTCATCTTCAATTTTGATTAATAGGGGGTCTTCTAGTTCAAGTATACCTTTAGTTGAAATTGTTGACGTTAGCGACTTCCACCATTGTCTTAAAGATATGCCTTATACCATGGTGGGTGCTAGTTCATGTATATCATTTCATCTCACTAATTTATCTCATGTTTATGGTTGCTTGAAGTATAAGCCCAGGGAGGCTTGCTAAGACAACAAGTCACTTCAATAAGGACTGATAGTTATGTCAGGCCCTCATTCTTTTGGCTTGTCTTCAGGAATTAACAAGTATATTAGCACAAACATTCTCTCACCAAGTACACTTCATGCAAATTCTATACATGGTTCTCAATTGGTATGCTACTTTCCTATAAACTCCCTCTATCAACTCTCTGATAGTCATGCCATATTTTATGACAAAATTGAAGCATGGTTGGAGGGGTCTTACTCAGCTAAATTTCCCATGAATTATCATTGTGACATATTTTATATCGTGGACAGACTTTTTCATGTTTTAATTTTTCCTACTTTTAGTCTATTTTTATTCCAAGTTCTGATACTAATTTTTTGTGATGAACATATGTTTACAGGATTGGAATTACATGGATGGATACATTGGCATTATGAATTCACATAGTTCATCTCCAGGCAGTGTATTGTAGGATAAGAGTAGGATAGAATAGCCTAGTGTATTTTCTTCACATAGTTTAGTTTTGGTTTCTAGTTTTTAATTAGTTTTATTTTTTCCTTCTTTTTTTTTTTTTACTGTTAGTTGAACAGTAAATGGATTTCTCAGTGAAGATGGAAAGAAATGGAAGGATTGCATGCTAATTTTTTCCCTTGAATGGATTTTTGAGTAAAAATTTGTTTTTGATATAAAAAAATAAATTTGTTTTGTTTCATTCTCAAAACATTATATGTGTTGGAGTAATTTTCATATCACTAATCCTATTCATGTTCACCATGTCAAATATTTTTACAAAGATTTTTTCATCTTACAAGCATAATTTTTTAAATAAAGAATGCTATGTAGTTCCTTTTATGGTGAAAAGGAGCACTCGAAGTTGTTCAATCTTCATATTAACATGATTCTAATTGAAATATTTGTCTTGATTGAGTTTCTTTTGATTTTTTATCTTATTGTCCCATGCACAATAAATGGAAGTTGGAGTGTTAAATTTATATCCATACGAAATTAAACCCACTCCAATGCCCTTTAATTCCTTTGGATTGTTATTCTTGGAGTTATGTGGGTGGATGCTTACCTAGTGAGTTTTTCCTTTGGTTACTTTCAGCCAACATGATTTGTAGTATAGACTTAGCATAGTGAGTTCAACTGATTTTTATTTTTGAGTTTTTTTCTTTCAATGCCCTTAATCTTAATTTTTGGCTTTTGGATACACATATCTTATGCTCTATTGAGTCTGTATTTTAAGGATGTTTTTTCCTTTAGTATTGTAGCTTGCTTGATTCGAATTTCTTCTTACATGAAGTAGAGAGATATTTTTCAAACTCTCTGGAAACATGTTTTGACATTGTGGACAACATCATTCTGTAAATATTTTTGTTGAGATCTCTTTCTGAAATTTCTTGGGAATCAATAATTTTATTCCCGAATTCAATGGTTGACTAAAGACTCAATCCTAGTCCTACCAATCAATGAGGATATCAGAACTGATCTTTTCTTGAAAAGCATCTTTCCATCCTTCTGAATTGTTGATTTTGAGTCATTCATTATGGTTACATTATTGATTAATATGATTTTTATCATGAATTAGGGTTGTCCTCTTATCTCGTCGTATATAAATGTTGGAATCATTCGAATGATAAGAGGTTGTAAATACCTTGCTGGAAAATGTTAATGCAATTTCTAAAATTGTATATCCCAAGCTCTAAACATTTGTGTCAACTTTAGCCATGGTAATTTGAATTCTTGTGGGTTGTAACTCATCAATCTATTGGGCCTTATACTCTTCAACATTCCCTTAATCTAAACTAATAACACCAAAAAGAGATCAAGTTTACTCATAACTTGGAAGCATAAGCATGTATGAGTCATTTTTATTTGATATGTCTTGCTCATGATCTTGTTTCTTTTGTTTTTCAGATTATATGTTTAAGTTCTTTTGGATGGAAAACCTATCCAGTAGAAAGATAGGTTGCACATTCATAGACATTTCATTTTCTCAATATTCTATGTGATAGGTAAGCTCAAGGAAGTGAAGCTAATAATTTGTCTTCTTGGAACACTCTTGGAAACTTTAGGATATAAGTCTCATGGATTTACCCATCATGACAAACATCAACTCAGTAGAAATCAAGCTTTGGTCATTCAATTCAACTATGGTTTCTAATTATATCTTTAATTTATAATTGGGGGGGGGCTCAATCAATCTAGGTTGTTATCTGAGATTATTTGTACCTTATAAAAGTGTCTTAATTGCTTCCATATACATAGTGATTTCCTCTTGTCTCTCGCAAGGTTGAAGATAATCATATGTATTTCTCACATTATTATCATTAATGACAAGAGGAAATAAATTCCTTGGTGTGCAATGTTGGTGATTTTTGAATCATATTTTTATTTATCTTTTAATCATGACAAAGGTTTGTTGTTGGAGAGATATCATTAGAATATGGATGGAATTAAAGTTTTTTAATTTGATAGATTCTAATTTTAGGAACAAGATGATGTGTCCAGGGATTTAAATCTTACAACTATCAACAACATTGATATTCATGTTGAAGGGAATATTGTGGGAAAGAAAATAATGTTTATTTCTCAAGAAGAAGGGTGTGAGATCTGGCTAAATGAATGGAAGTTGGATACTTGAATGACTACACTCGCATTATGATTTTACATAAGTTTTATGATAGCCAATATAGTTTAATTTTATATTAGCTTAGCATGATTTGCTTATGATTATTTTTAATATCCGCTCTTATTTTTCTTTTTAGTCTAATTTCATTTTAATAAGTTAATCATTTACAAGAAGAGTTTTTTCCCATAATGAACAAAAGATTCTCTTTTTGTTATGCAGGTTAGAAAATGGCTTGTACAACTAGCAATTTAAGAGTTTTTCTCTCTATTTGAAAGCAACTTAGGAAAGTGTTAATCTACAATTGGCTGCTCAGATTCCTTTGCAACATTTTTAGAATTTATCAACCCAAATTTCACCAACTCAATAGTGGATCTTAAATCTAGTATCATTCATGTATTCCCATTTTGGTTTTTGATCTAATATTAAATACATTATGTAAAAGAATTGATATTTGGAGTCCTTTTAATTCCATCATGATTATTTTTAATGACCTCCATAACTGTAATATCCCCTCTTTTCCTCATCAGATTGAATCATTTGAATCTCTTGGATTAATAATTATCTCTTATGGGAAAGAGAAATTGATACTTTGGTGAGAGATATCATATGTAATTTTTGTTGTTGAAAAGTTTGGCATTTTCAAATGTGTGAAGGAATTGCTCATGACAAGAAATATTGAGGGATTTAGGGTTTGTGGAATGATCACGTGAATGAATTTAGAATTTGTTTTGATTGAACACCCCCAATAACCCTTTTACTAGGTTCCCGGAAGATTTTGTTTGTTTGTTTGTTTGTTTGTTTGTTTCACTAAATGAAAGAGAAATTATATGTAACAGTTGGATCAGAGGATTATGTTGCGAATTTTTTTCCTCCACTGGATTATCAATTCTTGTAATATTTCTTGTTTTTCCTTTCATATGTTTACACTGGGAATCTTTCTATTGATCTTTATTTCGAATGGTTAACCTTTCTTGCGTAATTAATTTCCCTTGGTTTACTTTCCTAGTATTCACTAAAAATGATTTCACTGATTATGTTCATTACATGTCCCATGTTGTTGAGATTATCAGCTTAACTTTGTTCGATTCTTCATTTGATGACTCACATTTTTTAGTTTTAGGTTTCTTTTGGTTTAGTGATATTCTATTTCTCATGAATTGGTTGTAGTTTTAGCATTTTCTTTTTGTTGGTACATATTTCTTTCATCTTTTAATTCAAATGTTGGTATGTTCCATGATTTGATCTGACTTCTTAGTCTTCTCTAAAGATTATTCTTTAAGTTGAGTGAGGGGTAGGTCCAATTATGGTAATATATTGAAGATTTTTTTTACAAGTCATGTGATGCATGGTCTGATCTATCTAAATGAAAATTCATGAAGTTCTTAATTGTGGATATGGAATGATAGTTGTGGTGGAACACATGTTCTTACTGATCATACCATGATAATCCATAAGTATAGGAAAGTATCTATCTACTCTTTTATTTGTGCTCCATCCACTGCATATTAATAAGCTAGACAATACTATGTTGGTTTTTGGCAAGACCTGTGGGTTCAACTTAAATGTGTAGCATCTGCTCAGCAAATCAAAGAAAATCTCATATCACCCCACTTCCTTCACACCTTATATGCTTATGCATATCTATATATGAAATCTAAAAGGGTGAGCATATTTTGAAATAAAAAGGAAGTTGAAAGAACTATTAATAGTGTGGGAAGTACAAGTAAACTTGTCGGGGCTATGGATGCTTTCTAGCAGTGGGGATATGCTTGTAAGTACCGAGGAAACTTCTTCAAGGCCATGGATGCTCATTGGTAGCGAAGAAATGATGAGAAAAGAGAGATGAGGAACACACTTATGTATATGTTTTCTTGTTATAAAAAGTAAAAACCCATGGTTAATGTATGAGCTTGGGATTTCTGGAAAACATTGTGTCATAAGTTGTTTTGAAACATCCAACGTTTTGAGTGGAAACTCCACCCATCATCAAGGATAATTGAAACTTGAATATGTTAGAAAAGAGTGTTTAGGCAAAGTATTTAAAGGCAAAGGAGATGGTTGTTGAGGGGGAAAATGAAAACGAAAATATTGATAAATTAATGAATAAGGATATTAGGTCGTTAGGTCCAAACATGATATAATAGGTGAAAGTTAAGGAGAAAGAGGAAAAGGGGGGAGAAAATTAAATATTGAATTATTGCAATATTAAACTATAAATATTAAATCATTAAAATATTGCAATTATAAATTATTAAATTACTAAAATATTGCAATAATAAATTAATGAAAAATTAAATTATTAGAAAAGAATGTGATCGTAGAGGTAAAAAAGGGGAATTAGAGGAAAATTAATTGGATAGGGGAACAAGTTAGGGCTTACATATTATATTAAAATAAGGTTTAAAATAAGAGAGGTAGAATGCCTCATTCAATGGAGAAATTAAAAATAGGAATTTAATGAAATTATATAGATTAGGCTATTAAAAGGAAAGGGGTCGATTAAGGTAATAAACAATTTTGGCCTCAATTTTTTTTCTAGAATAGGGACAAGGACCAAAACAAAGAAAAAGGGAAAGATTGGGATTCCAAGATTGGTTAAGTTTGTAGCTATCTTCCCAATTAAAATTACTAGGATGAGTCTCAATTTCTAATGCTTCATGAATAATACGAGAAGAGTAATGAGGGGATGAGGCTAAAATTTTGGTTTGGTCAAAACAAATAAGATGCTTGGATTTAAAAGAATGTTCAACAACAACTGACTTGGCGATATGATTGTGGATAGTGTTAGCTATATGTTCTTTGAGATGATATTTAAAGGACCTTCTAGTTTGACCTATGTAGGATTTCCCATAGGAGCAAGTAATTTGATAAACTCCTAGGCCAAACATCGATTCAATTTTGTCCTTGGTGGCTATGAATAATTGATTGAGGATTTTGTAATGTTTGAAAAGGGTTTTGATATTCTTCTTAGCTATAAATTTGGAAACAATATTAGTGGTGCCTTGGATAAAGCATAGAGATGAGGGTTAGGGGTGGTAAAGAGGAAGAAATTTTTTATTCGAGATTACGCGTTGAGTGAAAGGCTTTGTTGATCTAAGAGAGAGAGTATATGTTGGACATTATGACTTTAGTTAGGTGGGATTTTTTTTTCTCTAGAACTTGAAGAGTAGAGTTGTGATGGCCCTAGTAATAAGAGTTTTTAGCACTGCATACTTTTGGGCTAGATGATGATGGGAATCTACGTGGGGGGATTTGTTGGATAGTTGGTTGTCATTGATCTCAACAGAAATCATTTTCATTGATTTAAACATATGTGATGGGTGTATTTGGAGAAGTATCCAAAGTGGTCCCCTTATGGCATAGATATAAGTATGGCCCTCATGGGAATACACTTTGAATAATTTTACAAGAAGCCCCAAAGTTGTGGTCATGAATCCCGAAGTTGTTTGAGGAATGAGGACATGAAGGATAGTGTAAATGTCGCTAACACACTCATACATGGGTAGTCCTCGTCATACTGTTTCCAACAATAGGTGGTACATCATGTTGTTCCTCACGGTTGAGGATTTATGAGGTCATGAAGTTCGAAGCCTCGAAGAATGGGTAAGAAGCCCCTAAATGGTTATAAAAAGATGCTACAAGTCATTAATTAAAGGGTAAAGAGGTTATAACAAGAAATCATAGGTCAACCCTTAAGTTCAAGAAATAAGTCACTTGGAAAAGTATAAATACACAACAAGAAGCCTCTCATTCTTACACACACAACTTTATTGAATATATTTCATGTGAGAACACTTGATCTATTTGGATAATCTGATGTAGTTAGTATGAGGCAATGAAAGAGTAAGGAGTGTAGTAGTATCAAGATTACAAAGGAGAGTGAGGGTTTTTTTATAAACCCTAGTTTCGCTAACCCTCACGGGTCAAGCTACTAGTGTCTCACGAGGCACCCTCGCATGTTGTATGACAGTTGTCCCGCAAGGCCTTGTGTGAGGCAAGGCTTAGTCCCACAACGCTAAACTATATTTGAAGGAGGATTCTAGTACCAAGTTGTTGAGGCTAAGGAAGAGCTACAGGTCTAAAATCTCATGTATCAAGTTAGATACATGTCTAAAGGTATGTTATTCTATGTGTTTTAAGGCTTGCATCCTGGAGGGTTGGCACATGCTTGAGGCATGTTTATGTGAGTTTTGGTATATTCCTTGAGGAACATGTTGGATACTTGGCATATGGTTTTTTGTATGGTATATGATTGAGGAATATCATGAGTGATATGGAGCATGTTTGATAGTATCTCTTGGTACATGTTTTATGGATGTTGGCACATGGTTTGAGGTACATCTTGGTTACATGTTGATGATGTTATGGTCATTCCTTTGGTATATTTTTGAGGCATTGGTATATGATTGAGGCACATATTTGGTGCATGGTGTGAGGAATATTCTTGGTACATGTATGTCGTGCATTTCTTGGTGATATTGATACATGCTTGAGGAACTTCTTAATGAGGTTATGGAACATGGTTGAGGTAAATGCATTATATGTTGTGAAACATGCTTGAGACATGTCTTGGTGATGTTGGTACATGTTTAGGTACAACTTAGTGATGTTATGGTACATTGATTAGAAGAATATCTTGGCTATATTGGTATCTTGGTATCTTGGCTATCTTGGTTGCACTTGAGGCAATTCATTGATGATATCTTATGGTACATGGTGTATGGCACGATTGAGACATATCATGAGTGACATGGTTGATATGTTTGATGCATGAGATGGTGCAGGTTTGATACATGGTTGATGTATGTGATATTGTACATGGTTTATGTACTTGGTATGGTACATGGTTGATGCATGGTAGTACAGGTTATGGTACATGGTTGATGCACATGGTATGGTATAGGTTTTGGTACATGGATGATGTATATGGTATGGTACATGTATATGGGTGATATACATAATTGATGGTTTATGTACATGGTTGATGTACATGGTTTGGTGATGGTTTTGGTATCCATGTGAGCGGATCTGGTTACAGTTGGTTGATGATGGTATATCAGTGACACAGGCAATGACATGTTGGATGATTGATTGATCATTAGTTACAGGTTGATGTAAAAATGGTAGTCACAGGTTGATGTGACAGTGACAGGTTGGATGATCGGTTGATTATCAGCTACAAGTTGATGTGACAGTGGTAGTCATAGGTTGATGTGACAGTGATAGGTTCGTTGATGTATCAATAATAATGGAAGTTACAGGTTGATCAATGGTAGTGAAAGTTTGAGTCTACACTTATATTTTAGGGCGAAAGGATGCGACAAGGAAAGGGGCTTGTAGCCTCTTTATGGTTGGTGTCAGAAAATTCAAGGAAAAGTAGTTTCCTTCAGGTTGGTTCTTGTAAATCAGGGGGTGTTAGCCTCCTTCCAGTTGGTGTTGGAGAACATAGGGAGTTAAATCTTCCTTCAGGTTGGTGCCTGTAAATCATGGGGTCGTAACCTTCTTCCAGTTGCAACTAGAGAATTCAGGGAGTTGTATCCTCCTTCAAGTTGGTGCATGTAAATCAGGGTTTTGGTGCCTCCTTCCAATTGGTGTTGGAGAATTTGGAAGTTGGTGCTTCCTATGAATGTATTCTCGATATATATAAGAAAATATTTTGTGGCTTTCTCCTGTTTGGGTTTCCACGTAAATTCTAGTGTATTGTGTATTTGTGGTTGTTTATTATGCATTGATGAATGATACTCTTTATAATGCAATGATATAATGAACTCATAAGTCATAAACTATTGAAAATTGTTGATAAATTTGAAGTTTTATATAATGTAGATGAAAGTGGTNCCCTTCTCAGTATTCCAACAATTGGTATTAGAGTGGGTCCTTCAATAAATTAGTCTACCACTGGAAGGTAGATCATGGATATCATGGATAATGGATATAGAGATAATAAAATACCTTGGTTTGATGGTCATAATGGTCTGAGCTATGAGATATGGAGAAACAAGATGAAACCATTTTTACAAGCACATGGGTTTGATGTTTGGAAATCATTTGTTATAGGATACACCAATTCAAATAAACTGAAGAATGCAGTCAAGAAGGAACCGAAGAGAAACAACAAAATGGCAATGGATTTCATTTGGGAAGGATTATATGATTCAGTTAAAGACAAAGTGGGACAATTCTCATCAACCAAAGAACTTTGGGATGAGATATAGGATATATTCTTTAATGAATCCCATTCTATAGCAGAGCCAGGGCATGATAATAAAAATAAAGAAGATGTTGAAGAAGAATGAGAATAAATATGCTCTTCATGTTAGATAGATTCAGAAGAAGAAGATTGTGAAGAAGACATAGTAAATATTGAAGCATAATTAATCAACACTTTAGATGATTTGATGAATGAAAGAAAGAAGAACAAGTCAATCAAGGAAGAATTGATCAAGCTAAATAACGGGTCTCAAAATCCCAAATTTGAAGAAGTCCAGTAGATTATTACAAACCTGAAAGTCGAAATAGAAGAATCCAAAAGGATTGAATAAGCATGCAAAAGTCAGTCGGAAGAAAAAATAAAATTAGAAGTCGAAATAGTAGCACAAAGAAAGGAAGTAGAGAAGATAGAAGAGATTTTGACTAGCCATCTCAAGGAAAGATATGAGAACTTAAATAAGCTTGAAGAATAATTTAGTCAACAAGAAAGAATACTTGAAGAATAAATTGTTTCTTTGAAGACCTAATTTGAAGAAGCAAAGAGAAATGAAGAAGTTATGGAGATCGAAATAATGAAGAAAGAAGAAGATTGTGAGAAGCTTGAAGAACAAATTGTCACATTAAGAGTTAAAATTTTCAAGCTCAACAAAAACACTAAAGAGAGAGAAAGATCCATGCCATCAGTAAAGAAAGTTGAAGAGAAGTGTTACAGGTTGCTAGAAAGGAAGAATGAAGAGAAGGATAAGAGTTATGAAGAAGTCATCAAGGTTCCTACCAAGAAGGAAGACTATGATCCCTCAAAGAAGAATATTATAGAAATGAAGAAAACTCAAGAAGAAGATTACAGAATAGACGGATACCAAAGAAGACCCTCCACTTTCAGGTATCAAAGAAGATTCAAACATTATGAAGGAAATAATAGAAGAGAAGATCACGATCAAACAAGGCATGAATTCATAAGGACTACAACACAAAGAAGATCATTCAGTCATAGGTATCGAAGTTTCTTTTATGGTCATTGTTTTACTTGTAATAACTTTGGACATAAAGTTGTAGATTGCATAACTTAGGAAAGAAATGCATATGTGACTCCATACAATATTGAATGTTAAAAATGCCATAACTATGGACACATAGCTCGTGATTGTAGAAGCATGAGAGATACTTCTATGAAAGAGAACAATGATATCATATATAAGAATATTTTGCGAAGAAAACAAGAACAAGTAAATGAACAACACTGAGAAGTCATACTCTCGGGATTTGCAATGGTACAAGATAAAGACAAATCTATAGGAAAAAAGGAAGATGTCATATATAGGAAGGTTTGGAGAAGAAATGAAAAATAAGAAGAACAGGTGAGTGAAAAACAGGTTCCAGATATCGTACTCACAAGATTTGTAGCAGTGCAAAATCATAATGAATCTATAGGAAAAGAGAAAGATGTCAAAATTCAGGAATATTATGAAGAGGAAAATTACTCTGCATTAAGGAAAATTCCTCCACCTTTTTGATCCATCTAGATTGGAGACTCCCATTAAATATGAATATTAAAGAGGGGGAGTCTAAGCAATAACTCTACAGATCAGAGAACTATCTTTCGAGTAGTCTGAAGTGTTTGCAAATTTTGGAAAGGAAATTTCATAATGGTTTAATGGAAGAAGTGCATAATGTATTGTGATAGTTTGATTTTTTTAGGAGAAACTTTCAGGTATTAGCTGACAGCTACAAAGAATATCAGTGGTACACCTTTTAGGAAGAAATTCGTGATTAAAGGATTCCACGTATGTATTCGGGCATGGATATATTCAGTACAACTTGTTGCAGACATGTAGAGTCTGATTTGCAAATTGAATAGACAACTTGAGCAACAAGGAATATGTTGTGATCAACTACTACAGATGGGTAAACATTATATGTAGTTGAGTAGCAGAGTCATGGACAATTTCTATGACATATGGACATAGATGATTTCATGATATATTGGGAAGGTCTAGTAGAGATTATAGAAGACATGACTCAGAGAATATGCATAACAGTAGATGGAAGCATATTGACAGATGGAATCAATTAGTCACATGAAGGAAAGTAGTGAAAGGAACAACAAGACAAGGGAAGAGAAACCATCAGCAGGAACAATATCATTAGAGGAAAGTATGGTTATTAATGTGAAATTGACAAGCCATGAAAACTTGAAGACAAGTAATTTTTTAATTCTTTTTACATATGTCAGTGAATGAGAAGATGAATCACCAATGGACAAGAAGCATCAAATAAGAAGAAAGAAAGAAAGTGCAAGAATCCCCACATTGATCTACACTACATCTTGCAGAGAAGTCAAGGGGAGAGAGAAATTGTTAGAGAGAGAGACCATATTAGTAGCATGAAGATAGGGGGAGACATATCGACATGGGGAGTTACCCTTTTTACTATGATGTCAAAGGAGAAGAAATAGAAATATCAGAGGGAGAGCATCCCCAAAGGGAGATACCATTTTCCATTGATATCAAAGGGGGATAGAAACATGAGGAGAGAAAGATCAGGAGAATTGGTCATAGGTGGAGTATGAGTGTTTCCATAAATGCCAAAAGGGGATATTGTTGGATAGTCGGTTGTCGTTGATGTCAACAGAAGTGGTTTTCATTGATGTCAACATATGTGATGGATTTATTTGGATAATTCTCCAAAGTGGTCCCCTTATGACGTAGCTCGTCCCCTTATGACGTAGCTCTAAGAATGTCCCTCATGGGAAGACACTTTGAAGAAGTATACAAGAATCCCCAAAGGCGTGGTCATGAAGCCCAAATTTGTTTAAGGAATAAGGAAATGAAGGACAATGTAAATGCAAGTAACACACACTCACATATGTATAATCATTGTCATACTGTTTCCAATGGTAGGTGGTATGTCATGTAGTTCATCACAGCTGAGGAGTTATGAGGTCATGAAGTTGGAATCCCTGAAGAATGGGTAAGAAGCCCCTAAATGGTTATAACAAGATGCTACAAGTCATTACTTAAAGGGTAAATAGGTTATAACAAGAAAGTACAGGTCGACCCTTAAGTTAAGAAAATAAGTCACATGAAAGTATAAATACACTATAAGAAGCCTCTCATTCTTACACACACAAATTTATTGAATATATTTAATGTGAGCACACTTGATCTATTTGGAGAATTTGAGGTAGCTAGTCTGAGGCAACAAAATAGTAAGGAGTGCAGAAGTCTAAGGATTGTAGAGGAGAGAAAGTGTTTTCTGATAAACCCTAGTTTGGATGACCCCCGTGGGTCAGTCTACTAGTGTCCTGTAAGGCACTGTCACATGTTGTACGATACTTGTCCCATGAGAACCTGCATGATGCATGGGTTAGTCCCACGAGGATAAACCATATTTGAAGGAGGATGCTAGTACCAGGTTGTTGAGGCTAAGGAAGAGCTACAGGTTTGAAATATCATATATTAGGTCAGCGACATGTCTAAAGGTATGATATTCTATGTGTATTAAGGCTTTCATCTTGGAATGTTGGCACATGCTTGAGGCATGTCTATGTGAGTTTTGGTATATTCCTTGAGGCACATATTGGATACTTGGCATATGTTTTTTTTTTATGATATATGCTTGAGGAATATCATGAGTTATATGGCACATGTTTGATGGTATCTCTTTATACATGGTTTATGTATGTTGGCACATGGTTTGAGGTACATCTTGGTTACATGTTGATGATGTGATAGTCATGCCTTTGGTATCTTGTTGAGGCATTGGTATATTATTGAGGCACATATTTGGAGCATGGCATGATGCATATTCTTGGTACATGTATGAGGTGCATTTCTTGGTGATATTGATACATGCTTGATGCACTTATTGATGAGGTTATGACACATGTTTGAGGTACATGCATTATATGTTGTGGAACATGCTTGAGGCATGTCTTGGTGATGTTGGTACATGTTGAGGTACACCTTAGTGATGTTATGATACATTGATTAGAAGCATATCTTGGCTATATTGGTATCTTGGTATCTTGGCTATCTTGGTTTCACTTGAGGAAATTCATTGATGATATCTTATGGTACATGTTGTATGGCCTGATTGAGACATATAATGAATGACATGGTTGATATCGTTGATGCATGATATGGTACAGGTTTGATACATGGTTGATGTACGTGATATGGTACATGGTTGATGTAGTGGGTATGGTACATGGTTGATGCATGGTATGGTATAGGTTATGGTACATGATTGATGTACATGGTTGATGCACATGGTATGGTATAGGTTTTAGTACATGGTTGATTTATATGGTATGGTACAAGTACATGGGTGATGTACATGGTTGATGGTTGATGTACATGGTTTATGTGCATGGTTTGGTGATGGTTTTGGTATCCATGTGAGTGGATCTGGTTACAATTGGTTGATGATTGTTTGATCATCATTTACATGTTGATGTGATAGTGGTAATCATAGGTTGATGTGACAGTGATAAGTTGGATGATTGGTTGATTATAAGCTACAGGTTGATGTGATAGTGGTAGTCACAGGGTTGTTTATGTATCAGTGACAGTGGAAATTATAGGTCGATCAGTGGTAGTGACAGTTTGAGTCTACACTTATATTTTAGGGCAACAAGATGGGGAAAGGAAAGGGGGTTGTAGCCTCCTTCTGGTTGGTTCCGGATAATTTAGGGAGTTGTAGCTTCCTTCAAGTTTGTGCTTGTAAATCAGGGGGTCATAGCCTCCTTTCGGTTGGTGCCAGAGAACACAGGTTGTTGGAGCTTCCTTCAGGTTGGTGCCTTTAAATCAAGGGGTCATAGCCTCCTTCCAGTTGCAGCTGGAGAATTCAAGGAGTTGTAGCTTCCTTCAGGTTGGTGCCTCCTTCTAGTTGGTGCTAGAGAATTTGGAAGTCATTGCTTCTTATGAATTTATTCTTGATATATATAAGGAACCATTTTATGGTTTTGTCCCATATGGGTTTCCATGTATATTTTGATGTACTATGTATATGTGGTTTTTTATTATGCACTAATGAAATGATATATTGAATGCATAAGTGATAAAATATTGAATATTGATGATAAAGTTGAATTTTATATATATTGTGGTTGAAAGTGGTTAAAATTGCTCATACTGATTCAACACCCCCCCCCCCTCCCCCTGTTACAGGTATGAACTAACTGAGAGGGGGGGGTGAATCAGTTAGTTTAGATTATTAACCATTTACTCTCATTTTTAACTTTGAATCATTAATCTTAGTGGCAGTGAGTCTTTACTGTGAAATCCAGAGTTATAAACTTAAAGCAGATAGTATAAAGAACAGCAATCACACACAGCATTCATTCACAAGTACGAGACACAGATTTTTCAAGAGGAAACCCAACCAGGGAAAAAACCTCGTCTTCTTAAGATGTTCAACAAGCTTCAACTT
>JASDQU010739957.1:39307-65378 GCA_032191745.1 Picea mariana
TTCTAATATTTAATTTTTCATTAATTTATTATTGCAATATTTTAATAATTTAATAGTTTATTATTGAAATATTTTAATAATTTAATATTTTATAGTTTAATATTGCAATAGTTCAATCTTCAATTTTCTCCCCCTTTTCCCTCTTTTCTCCTCAATGGTCACCTCTTATATAATTTTTGGACCTAACGACCTTATTCATTAATTTATCAATATTTTCATTTTCATTTTCATTTTTTCCCCTCAACAATTATCTCCTTTGCCTCTAAACACTTTGCCTCAACACTCTTTTCTAACACCTTAGAGCTTCAATTGTCCCTAATGATGGATGAAGTTTCCACTTGAAACGTTGGACATTTCAAAACAACTTCTCACACAGTGTTTTCCAGAAAGCCCAAGATCATACATTATGATTAATTGTGGAAATCTATGCACTTGAACCCATGGTTAAATCAAAGCCAATCTAAAGTGTGTATCCAATCAAAGAATTCACCTCACTAATTGGATCTTTAAAAGGGGTATGTTAGATAACAATTACTTTAAATATTGGTTTATATCTTTTAGAAATTTGGCGTCATTGTGGTACCCATGATTATTGGAAAATTGTCTATAGTTTGTTCATATTATCCTTAAAATTTAGAATTGAAGTAAAGGCCATATATTTCTACTGATAGAGATAAATGGTTCTTCCAGTGTTCCACCATTTTTTGTGGCCACAAAACCCCCCCTTACATTTTTCTTATATAAGTGAAAGGAAAGGCCCCCCCTACTAAAATTAGAACTCTAATGCCTAATCATCTACTACTATGAACCTAATGATTATTCTTTACCTACCTTGTGAGAGTTGGGGGTTTCAATATTTTTTTGATGATTGTCTTTGACGAAGGTTTGGTAATCCTTTTGATATTACACTTTCAAATGTTCTTCATAATTATTTTTTACTTATGATTCTTCATTGATATTTGTATGATGAAATGGACAAGTTATCTTTGGGACCTTTTGCAGATTTCAAAGTCTTTGATGATCCTATATGACTACAGAGTTTGATGTTCTATTTTATTCCTTGAATAAGTTTTCTTTTGAGGACTTCCTAAATGGATGACTTAAATGAAGAACATATATGCATTATTCATCCTCATGTTTGCATGTTTTACCTATTTTCATCATTTATGCTCAAGCTCTTATATGTTAATCATATTCTTTAGTTTAAAACTATTAACTAGAATCACAAGATCATTAATATTTTATATGAGTTTGAGATTAGATACACACAACTTTCATGACATTTATTTACAGTAACAAGTTGTTTATGAAAGGCCAAGATCATGGATGATTATCTTTGAGAAACGCCTTCTTCCTTTTCATGCATTTTGCAAACAAACCCAATACTTATTCATAAGTTTGTTGAAGGAAAAGGTAAAGAATGTAATATTTATGACATGCTGGAAAGTATCTTCTTCCTTGCATAACATATTTTATTCTTTCCATGGTCACATGAGCAAGGTTGTAGAGTCATTTCCTTTACTTGACCACTTCAAATCAAAATGCATATGGGAAACCCTCAGGCCTCTTCCTCTTGACTAAATTTTTCTCTATTCAGATCTTGTCTATCAATTGAAGCCAACATTAAGCCTTCAAAGTTAATCCTTGTCTTTCCTAAACCTCAACCAGATTTTATTTTATCATCATTGCATTATTTTCTATGTTATATTCCAAGGCCTAAATTTTATTGTATTGTATTATGTGGTCGAAACCTTGATCCTTAGTGGGATCTCCCTCATTAGGAAGTAGATTCACCTTTGCTCATAGTTCTCCCCAATATTATAAGCTTGCAAGGATATTAGATCCACCCCCTCGGACTCTCCTCATCATATTGATAATCTAGCTTGATCATCCTAGTTCCTGAAACTTGGAACCAGAAAATCCAATTGGATTTATCTTTGCAGATGGGCTCCATCGGAGTATTCAGTTCGAGTTATCTATCTTGTGGGCCAATTGGATGATTTCTATCAGTCCCCTCCTATCGAAAATTTGGTTCATCCTATTAATTTGAACTTTTTGAAGCCCGAATCTTGAAATATCATCAGGTTCCCCTTTATTGAATCGACGTATCCCGCATGTCAGGTTGGCTTCAAGCTCCAATTCATCCTACAGGTCACCCTTCATGGAATTAATGTGACATTGATGTGTCATGTGACCTACCACTCCTTTACCTTCTAGATCCATGCTACTTGTATGACCCTCACCTAGGTGCAGTACCTTGACTCAAGTGTGGAACCTTGACCCACCATGGAATATTGACCCAAATGTGGAAACAAACCTAATTTTTTCCTAATCCACCTAGAATTTGTTTTGTATATATGTGTTTTTGTTTATTTTTTATTTATTTATATTTTAAATTTCTCATGGTTTTCCAAATCTACCCATGGTTTTACAAATCTACCCATGATTTTGAATTTCCCATAGTTTTCCCAAATCTACCCATGGTTTTCCCAAATCTACACATGGTTTTGAATTTCCAATTTATTCTAGGAATTATATGGGGGGATTACTTCTACATGGGGAAATCAGTTTTACTTTGAGAAATTACTTTTTACCATGAGGATCACTTTACCTATCTTGCATTTTCCCAAAAAATCCCTAAGTCCCCAATTCGTATCTCATTATTTATGTAGGGATATTTTAATTATTTTTCCTAAATTCACAGTAGAATTGGATACACTTCAAATTTTCATGTGTATATTTATTTTTAATTTTATTAATTATTTTATTTAAATTTTATTTTTTTAAAACTTAATCCAAATGTCCCAAAGTATGCATTTTTTTATTTATCCTTAAGTCAGGGCATTTCATTTTTATTTTTATTTTATATATATATATATATATATATATATATGGGACCCGAGCATGTAGATTTACCTATGTGGGACTATTTAATCTGCAACCTGCAGGCCTTGCGAGAATTTCCCATGTGGTATTATCCCATCGAATATCATTTTTACCTGTAGCTCTCACCCGCGACCCACAACCCACAATCTTTGCGGGCTCACCAATTGTCATCAACTTGCTCTCATCAACTCTCACCAACCCTTAAACCTTCTCTTACCCATATCCTTTGTGTTTAGAGGAAAGAACATTAAGATATGTTACTGCAGTGATTTACCTGTGAGGGTTTTACTGCATGCCTTGCGAGATTTTCTGTGTGGGATTTCACACCTTAGATGTTAGGAAATGTTACTAGGTTTTAACACAAGGTTTTCACCTGCATGCCATGCAAGCTTTCTCATTTGGGAGTTTCATAGTTTCATGTTCAGATAGGTCACCGAGGTTTTTACTGCATGCTTTGCAGAAGTTTCTATGCAGGGGGTTTACACCCTAGGACTTGGGACATGTCACCATGATTACCCGCGATATTTTACCCACACACAAGGATGTTCTTGCACCTGCAAACCTTGGGATTGGATTGTATTATTTTATTGTAATTATGGTTTAGACATCGATATATCTATGCAGTCCCAAGGTTATATGCCTCCTATAAAGATATTTATGAGGATAACGTGTTAGAAGAGGATTTCGAGTGAGATCAACAACATAAATGCCCAAAAAATTCAGGAAAAAGAGAGCCACAAATTTGAATGAAAGAGGGACTGTGAATTGTTCAGTAGGTCATATCTTGAGATCTCGACAATCAAATGAAGCATGGGATGGCTTGTTGGAAATTTGAAGAAGAGAGGAAGAAGATGAAAGAATCTTATTCACTGGATTGACAACAGAAACACCAAGAATATTCAGCGAACATAAGACAATACAATTGAGAAGATTCAATGATATTTCCTATTAATAACACTCATGAACAACCTACAAGGCGAGACTAACTACTCAGGAGTTTTATTTTATTTATTTACTTTTATAACACTTTTATATTCATTAACGAAAATGTATGGGAAATTCGAGTCATTTAATGAAACAAAATAAGCAAGTTGAAGAGATATAATTGTTTGTTGTTACAAAATGTGAAAGGTATCCTTGTGTTATAAAATGAAGATTGTTACATAGACAATACTATTATCGTGTGGAATAAAGTGTAGAAGGAAATTTGGAAACCATGCATGATGTTCACTTGCATATGGAACTATTCTACACGTGTAATTGGATTTTATGATTTCTTGATAACATCTCATATGAACTATTTATGTGTGTGTTGTTTAAGATATCTAACATTTATGGTTACTAATGAATACAATGGTGATGTTACAAGTTCAATCTGCAACAATTTGTGATTTAATCTGCATCGTTATTGTTTTAACATTTTATTGATTGACATGAACTATTTATGCAATTAATGACATTATTTTATGTTGTGTTCATTTTGTAGATTTTCTTCCATGCATGAAAGGTTAGAAGTAGTTAGACTAGTTAGTTTGATTTTGTTTTAAATTAGATTTAGAATTGTTAGGGATTCCTTGGGGGACAATTCACTGTCTTCCCCTCTTTTTCTTTCAATTCTTAGTGGTAACCAAGCCCACGTACTAGTCAGAATTTTCCATCCCAAACGAGAGAAAGTTTAATTATGACTCGTCCTCGGGATTTTTCCCTTACCTTCTCAATAGGAAATTTGGACCCATCAACGGGGACCTCCCTAGGTACCCCATATTATCCTTCCTAGGTACATTATAGTTGGCTCATTTTCACTTTTGTTGAATTCATTTGTACAAAGGTGCTCATATATTCTTTCATACCAAGCCCTTAGATCTTAAACATACAGATCTTTCTTCAACTTGTAAACCTTATGTTTTTGACCTGCAATTTCATAACCTGGCGGCTACTCCAAAAATGCCTCCTCATCCAAGACAACATTCAAAAATGTTGGTTTGACATCTAATTGAAAAAATTTCCATTTAAATTGACATGTTATTTCCAAAACAATACTTATAGTATCTAATCTTGCAATAGGTGCAAAAGTTTCATTGTAATCTATACCTAGTTTTTGTGAGTAACCCTTCACTACCAATCTATCCTTGTACCTTTCAATCGATCCATTCATCTTATGTTTTGTTTTGTACACCCATTTGACTCCTATGATATCCTTTCCTTGAGGGAGATCAACTAGTTCCCATGTTTCATTTATCTCTGTTGCATCAATTTTCACATCAATTGCTTCATGCCAAACTATATGCTTCAATGCATTTTCATAATAACTTGGTTCTATTTAAACCTGAGAATTTAGAGAAAAATTCACATTATCATATTTATCGTTAGTATTCTTGTTGGATTATTGAGAGGGGGGGGTGAATCAGTAATAGACCGATTTAATCCTTTTTCACCATAAAATGCAAGTGTTAATCAATGTAGAATTATCATCCAATAGTTGCAGAGTAAATAAATAATGAACAAATGAGCAATCACACACATACATAGTACACCAATGTTTTACGTGGAAACCCAAAGCGGGAGAAAACCATGGAATGTTTTTTCTTATATGTCTTTAAGAATTACATTGATTGGAAGAACCAACTTCCTTTGTTTTCCATTTGCAACTAAAAGGAGGCTCCAACCCCCTAGTTTCTCAGGCTACAACCTGATGGAAGCTCCAATTCCCCAATTCTCTGGCTACAACCAGAAGGAGGCTACAACCCCCTATGTTCTCCAGCTATGACCGGAAGGTGGATACAACCACCTTCCCTTGCCCCGTCCAACCCCCCTGACATATAAGTAGAATGATGGAACCACTGTCACACTATCACTGTGAGATATACTAATGTAAACCTATACCAATCAACCTACACCAAACAACCTATACCAATAACCTAAACCATGCATCAACTTGTAATAAAACTGTACCATAAACAAGTGCATCAACCATGCACCAACATGTACCAAACAACTTGTAATCAAATTGTACCATAAACAAGTGCATCAATCATGCACCAACCTATGCCTCAACCTGTACCATCAACGAGTGCATCAACCATGCATAACACGACAACTCATAATCATCACCAAGATCAATATGTGCTTCTAATAATATACTAATACAAGTATGATACATCATCCATAAACCATGTGTCAACAATACTACTAACAAGTGCCTCTAACCATGTACCAATATGTACCAATCATGTATCAACTACTCATCAATTATGACTCATCAAGATGTACCAACATCATCAACTATAGACCTCATGTATGTGTCAACTCATCAACTACTTGTCTCAACCATGTACCCAACATGTACCTCAACCAAAATACCTCATAAATTTCATCATCCAAATCTAATTTGTAAGTCTGTAATAGACCTGGTGTATATGATCACATACCTGCAAACCTTCCTTAACTTTAACATACTTTAGTCTCACATGACTAGTTTTGGATTAGTCAACAACCCTAACTTGAAATAATCATAACTATGTACCTGTAATGAATAAAGATTTGAAATTAGTACAGAATGTTCTTCAGTGTGTTTTATGCAATTCCTAGAGGTGTCACTACTTGGAACCTCTTAGAAAAAGAGTTATAGCAAAAATGGCATACCTTGTTGAATTTCGGCTTATTCTAGAGAGCAAACTTGTAGAGCGTGCCCCACACGAAATATTTGTTGTATGGATCTGAAAATTGTACAAACAATACTACAGACTGTACTCTAACCAACACATTTGGATCTGTTATGAAGAAGTTATGACGTTTTTATCCAAAACACATGTTTTAGATTAGTTTCGGGACTAGCCACAAACCCTATTTTCCACGGAGTGTAACTCCAAAAATACAACAACCCATAAGTTTAAATTTGTACTAAAGTTACTTGGATATGTTTCCTCAACGACCTCCTAGTTTCACAGTCTGAATCATTCTAGAAAAAAAATTATTGTGAAAATGGTGAGATGACCTGTAAATAACATACCTTAGAAAGAATCATCAAAAGAATTTATCCTCCCTTGAATTTCGGCCTTCATTACTTCACCTTCCCTCTGAAATTCAGCTTAGATATACTTTGGTTACCTAAGTCACTTGTAGATATTCAATATGCTCAAGTGTGATTAAAATGAGAGAGTCTTGTCTCTTATTTATACTTTCATGTAGCTTCATCAAGGGGTTACCTTTTAACCATCTTAACCCACTTTCCTTATTTTAGGGTTAACCCACTTCTAACCACTTGTCCACTTAGTAATTTCTTTTGTATCCACTTTGATTTATAGTACACTCATTACTTCACTTTATTATTTAAATAATTTCTTCTTTGCAAACACTTTGACTACTTTGACTTTTTGGGGCTTCTAGATGACTTATGAGGGTTCTCCAACTTCACATGGCCATAACTCTCTAACCTTGAGGAGTTATGTGACGTTCCACATGCCACTAGAAATGGAATGACATATACTATCCATCTAGAATAGTATTTTCTACAAATATATCAAAACTCGTACCATTATGCATCAAAAAAACTTAGGTCCATTACCCAAACCTGGGTTCTCCAACTTCACATGGTCATAAATCTCTAACGTGAGGATTTATGTGATGTTCCACATACCATCGGAAATGACATGAAATGTACTATCCATATATAACAGTCTTACCTTAAAATATATTAAAACTCGTACTGTTATACATCAAACAAACTTGGGTCCATTACCCAAACCTTTGTTCTATCGAAATTCGCTACCGAACTTTCTCCAAGGGTTGACATCAATATACAATATCACTCTCTAATGGTTGACATCAATGAAAACCAACAATCCATACCAACTATCCATCAACCTAAGACAATTGTTTGACAATTCTAATAAACATTTTTGAGGCTTTTTACCTTTATAGGAGGACTTGGACATTGACTTGATGATTAAATTGCACTTGAACTGGATAAAGTCATCGTTGAAGAAAAACTTGATTACCACCAGAGCCTAAGTTGCTGCTAGATTTTATGGGAAGGGGATATATGTCATATTGTTATGACTCTATTGTGACAATTGTTGGTTTTTTATGCTTTACTTCTTCTTTCCACTATTTCTCTCCCCTCTCATCAAATATTACATCACGAATAAAAAATAACTTTTTTTGTTAACCGATTATAAGACTTGTAACCCTTTATCTCCCCATTGTATCCAATAAAGATACACCTTTCACTCTTATCATCCACTTTTTGTCACTTCTCCTTAGGAACACAAGAATATGCAATGCACCCAAACACTTTAAGATGAGCCACACTTGGATTTATTCTGCTCCAACCTCTTGTGGACTCATGCCCTTCACACTCTTTRTAGGACACTTGTTCAACAAGTAAACATGATTAGATATAGCTTCTGCCCAAAAAGAGTTTAGAAGGACATTGGCCTTAATCATGCTCCACACCATTTCAACTATTGTTCTATTTTTGCRTTCCACTACTACATTTTGTTGMGGAGTATAGCTTTTGGTCAACTACCTCTTTATTTTACTCTCTTTGCAAAAGTATTGGAATGCGTGAGAACTAAATTCCCCACTTCTATCTATATGAAATACCCTCATAAAACAACTATTGTGTTTATGTGTAATAGTGTTAAACTACTTTAAGAAACTGAAAACTTATGATTTCTCTTTAAGAAAAATATCCATGTCCTTATACTAAAATCACCAATAAAGGTAATGAAATACTTGCACTAACCAATAGAAGGTGATTGCATTGGACCACATATATTTTCATGTACCAACTCAAGAGGTGCCTTCACCCTCCATGATCCTCTTACTAAAAAATAATCTCTATGCTTTTTTCCATCAATACAACCTTCACATATCTAATTATTTTTCTCCATCATTGGTAAACCATTCATCGTATATTTCTTGTAAAGTAAATGAAAACCATGAAAAATTAGATGTCCAAAACTCATATACCACGACCAACACTCATTATCTAGGACCGTTTTCAAAACTTGAGGAATTCCACTTGCAAGTATCAAGGAAACCCTTGTTTTTTTGTCATCAACACCGCTACAATAAATTTATTGTTACTGGATTTACTTTATTGTTACTAGATTTATCATGAATAACACACTTGTTGTTTTCAAGAACAACTTGATATCCTTTTTCAACTTGTTGCCCAACACTAAGAAAATTGTGTTCTAAACTAGGAGTATAATAAACATCAAAAATAGATTTCTACTCCCCTTACTTTGTATTGATTGAGATGACACATCTTTGTCTTGTTTTTAAGATTTAATTGAATTTTCACTAATTCATCCTAGATGGAGAATAATTTCTTATTCCTTTTCATTTGGTTGCTACAACCATTGTCTAAAAGCCAAACATATTTTGAAGAATCTTCAACCATATTACAATTGAAAACATAGAACCAAAATTTCCATTTTATTCTATGTAATTAGCCCTCAACTTGTCGATATCAAATATTTTTGTCCTACACTCAGACTCATAATGTCCATATCTTTTACAATAATGGCATTGAATATGGGATTTAGATGTTTCTCCTTCCTCTTCCTCAACCTCTTCTAGTACTTCTTCCTCAACCTATAGATCCTCCTCTACATCAACCTCTATTTGATGAATATTCTCCACAAGAGGAGTGATCAATTTTCTTGTTTTCTTAATAATTAATAAGGTCTTGTGATTCAAATGTATGTGCAAGAGAAGTGTGATCTACAGACATGTTCCTTCATTGCTTGTGTATTTGAAGTGACGTGATGAACTCTTCAACGGAAAGTAATGCTAAATCTTTGGATTCCTTAATCACAATGCCAACTAAATCAAATATAGGGGTCAAACTTCTTAATATTTTCTGAACTATCTTGTAATCTATCAAAGTATCTCTATTAGACCTTAATGGATTTACAATTTCCATAACACTGGTGAAAAAATCATGCATAGGTTATGAATTTTTCATTGATAAATTACCAAAATATCTCTTCCACATTTTAATTTTGACAATATTATATGCATTTTATCGCATATCCCATGCTTCCTTTAACTTCATTGCTATCACAATTCCCAAAAAAATTACTTATGCATGGCTTGTTGAATATAGAAAAGTGTGTTTGAGCTCTTTTTTTTTTTGTTTCTCTTTCAACCGATATCATTGAGTCTGTGTCCATGTGTTGTAAGTAGTTTGATCAGTCCGCACTGGGTATCCAATTTCAACCAGATCCATAAATCCCGATGAACAAATTAGTGTCTTCATCTAAATGCTCAAAATATCATATTTCTCCCCCTTAAACTGAAAACCTTAGATGTTGAGTAATTTTGATGCTACAATTCTCAGTGGCCATGAATCCTTCAACTTTAAGGTATTCACCCTCTTAAACTTTTCCAACTACTAGGACTATAGACCAAGCCTCTTATGGATATGTTGAGACAATCACTAGCTAAATATTTTCCTCCAACTTTGTTGTTTTGCAACTTGCTTTCTCTATAAGTTGCTTGCTCTGATACAAATTGAAGGATAATTAAAAAAATTTACACTAAATCGGGGATTGAAAACAAGACTTTCAATTAAACAACAATACTAAAAACAAACATGAAATTTCTGTTGTAATGATCAATGAAGCAATTTCTCTCGACGTTTCTTATTTCCGTAAATGGGTTACAACAATCAATTGAAATTGGGTGCGTAGGACTTATCCGTGGTTAACTAAAAACATGAATAAACTTATGCATGCTTTATTACACTTAGAAATTAATTAATTATAATCTGCAATTGAATAAATTTGGAAATTAAGAAGAAATCGTTATTCCTAAAATGAGGAGGATCACCACATGCCTTCACTTAAAGGCTTAGGTTGGAGTAAACCTAAAAATAAAAAGAATGTTCTCTTACTATACACGTCGCTCCCAGATGTAATATCTTGGGTTTCAGATCGATTGAATATCGAAGAGGATTGCTTATATCTAAATACATTCACAATGTTATGTATGCTAAATTAATGTGTTCTGCGATAATCTTAGAAAACGTCAGAAAAATGGAGTCATGTTATAACTCGAAGGCCAAACCTTTAAGAAAACTTTGTCCATACCAAGATAGTGGAGAGAACCTTCTCAAAGGAATCAAACCATGGAGTCCAGACCTACACTTCCCATTATCCATGGACCTCCCTCAATTGCTAGTTCCCTACTCTTAGAGGGTTTGAAAAGAAGTAAAAACATATCCTCATGGAAAAAGTCAGATAGCCATACTCTTTTTGGGTCTTCCACTTCACTATAGCATTACCAAATGTGAAGGAAACATCATATTAAAGTCAATTTCAGTATAGTATTAGTCATAGGCATCCTAGCCTCCATACACATCCACAACATTAGGTTTGAGCACTAAGTGTCCCTACCAGGATTAAAAATAGATATGATGTATTATTGTCAAAGTGCATATGAAACAAACAAAAAACATGATGTAATGTGTTAATGAGAAAATACAAAATAGAAAATTGACTACAAATTCACAATGTATTATAAAAGAGAAAATACATTGAAAATTAAAACAAATAAAACTCCCCAAAATTAACAAATTGATGTGAATAACAATTAAAAAAAAACACCCATATTCATTATGAACAATATGAATGGTGTCATATTCGCAATGTATTATAAAAGAGAAAATAGATTGAAAATTAAAACAAATAAAACTCCCCAAAATTAACAAATTGATGTGAATAACAATTAAAAAAAAAACACCCATTTTCATCATGAACAATACGAATGGTGTCAAGTTGAATGAATTTCGAAAAAAAAAATTAATTAATTTAAAGTTATTACTTTAAAAATAACTAAGTTTATATAATAAAAGTGTCTGATTAGAAGAGACTTTGTAATAGTTTCACTATATTTTGCATGGGTGATTTAAAGAGTTGGAAAGGGATAAGGCAAATCACAAGTGTGATGTTTCTATTGTCATCTACAAATATATACGGTTGTATTTATATATTATAAGAGTTGTATTTATATATGTACAACCATAAATACATTGTACTATATGAATTTGAAAGAATCTTCAAAATTATCATTAAAAAAACTAAAATTGTCATCATAGATTGACATGGCTTAAGTTTGTTGAAGGTTCATGTCATCCATAACAATTCTAAACCTATTTTCAATGTATTTCCTTATATGGTTACTCAAATTTCAAGTGTAGGCACTTGTTGGATGCAAAACCAAATTTTGCATCCATGGAGGATCCACCACTCTACATGCTTTTGATGAACCCACAGTGAGACAAACTAGAAATACATGAAAAAACATGTTTTTTTGGTGTTTCTTTGTAAAGAAACACATGTTTTCATTTTTCTTTCCCTCCAAAATTATTTACCTTTATGGTAGATTTGACTGGTAAAGTCTATGGTAGATTTGAACTTGTGACCTCTTAAGAGGAAGCACACGTTCTTAACCATTAAACCCACTCAAATTGTATAAAAATATCTTACATCATACTAAAAACTACTTTGTATTTTTAAAATTGATCTTAATAACATAATTTTTGTTTTGAGATCCATTTTTTACCTTAAAATTTCTTTAATATAAAAGTATCTTAAATCATACTTAAAAACTAATATTTTTCTTTTATTAAAAATAATTAATAATATGATAAACTTTCTTTTATTTCTCTAACTTGTTCAATCTAAATATTAAATAATGATCGTACATTCAAGTCCTTATTATGACATTGCACGCATATTAAATGAATAACTTATGTCTAAATATTAAATAATAATGTTTAATCTAAATATTAAATAATGATTGTACATTCAAGTCCTTATTATGACATTGCACACATATTAAATGAATAATTTATGTTGAAATATTAAATAATGACCGTACATTCAAGTCCTTATTAAGACATTGCACACATATTAAATGAATAATTTATGTTTAAATATTAAATAATGACCGTACATTCAAGTCCTTATTATGACATTGCACACATATTAAATGAATAATTTATGATATACTTTCTTTTATTTTTTTAACTTATTCAATTTAAATAAATAAAAAACTAACATATAACTTATTCCATCTAAATAAATAAAAATAACATATTTTTTTTAGGATAATCATATTTAGTGAGAGAACAAATTATGAAACAAAAATAATATAGAGAAGTGAAATGGGGGAATCATTTTTTCCAAATATATAGCAAAAACAAAAGATGTTATATGTATATATTTTTTTTTAATTCTAGATATCATCTAAAACTATTTACTACTGAAATGTCAAATCATAATTTGATATGAAAATGAAATAAAATAAAAGACATTTTTTAGCATATCTTCCAAGCAGGAAAGGGAACGT
The DNA here is from genome assembly GCA_032191745.1 of Picea mariana. Taxonomy (NCBI): domain Eukaryota; kingdom Viridiplantae; phylum Streptophyta; class Pinopsida; order Pinales; family Pinaceae; genus Picea; species Picea mariana. The sequence continues at coordinate 52,559 of JASDQU010739957.1, forward strand.
TGAAATGAATCAAGGTGGTTATGTTGTTCAAAGATCAAGGGATTTTTTTTTGGATGAAAATGAATACTTTAGAACATCTTATAGCAAGGTAAATTTGAATGCATCTATGATGAAGCGCCACATCATTCTTCTTCTCTCTTGCTTGATTGATATAGTTAGATATATAAGGAAAGTAGTAACCACTTGTTCTCTTCTGTATTTGAACCAAAGATAGGGGTCTTGGTCCAAAGGAGAGCTTAGTCTCTCAATAGGGTAAGATTTCTCACAATAGATATTTATTTCATCCAATAATTTATGTAGATTGACTCTGGGCATAATGTGAGGGGATTTTCTAAATCGATAAAACAATAAATGAGATCTTTAGTTTTTTGTTTTTATAGTCATCAACAATAGATCTAAGGGTGACAAGGTGATGAGTTGTAGCATGCTAATTCCCAAAGAAGGCGTGCTTGTTGGATTTTTTATTATTGTTCTTGATCCATTGACTATTTTTCTTTCAAGAATCAAACTAAAAATCTAGACAATTTATTCATAGAAAAGTGGCTCTATATCCCACTAAATTTACAAAAAAAAAATTCTTATACAAATCACTACCTCAATATCTCTAATAACAACCACCTCGATCACACAAAATCCCATATCATCTTAACAATGGCTACACCAACCATCAAACCGACAAAGAAAGTTTTCAAAAAACAAGACAAGCCAGATCATACCCTTTTCTTCAAAATATAAATTCCTAAGCCTTCCTCCCATTGATCCAATGTAATATCAGTTAGTTTTAAATCCAAAAGTAAATATACAAATAATTCCATCTTATATATCAAATTTCCATGACAATCAAATACCTTGAATTATAAATCTTATAAATCTTTGGTGTTGGCTAAAAGTTCTATCTTTTGGGGGTTTTTTGTCGGAATTTGGCTATGTAAACCTAGACAAAATCACTATTTTCTGTGGTTTAAATTACATTTCTAAATGCATAAATGTATTCAGCGTGTTGAAAACCCCTGAGGCACTTAGATTATACAAATTTAGCCACCCAAATCTGCAGATCCAACCATTACTCACCAGATTTCGGGAAAAATCAAATGGAAAAAATCATCGGAAAACAACCAAAAGGTAGAACGTTGCTTAAATCTTTTCTAAAATTAGGCTAGAAAATTATAAATCTCGTGTGTTATTAATAGTTAGCAGACTGTTTCCCTTCCATCATCTTGACATCACCTCCGAAACAATGAGTCATTCATTGTATGCATGGATTGATCGACTGCTTCTGTAGATGTCCCCAAAGTATTCATTATTTTATTCAATTCACGAACCAATAAATTCTCGTCCTTCCGCATCAACTTGATTTCTCTTAGAACAATGTGATAATTGACAATGATCGACGTTGGCTTATATGAAATTCAAGGCACACCACACCAGATATTGAAAAGTAGAGATTTGGAATGTGAAGCCCAAATTATAACATTTTCATTTTCTATATGGATCTAATAGACAAATGAATGACCATTTTTAACATGATTCTAAATGCACAATCCATTTACGTTTAATTGTTTTTCTGTTGATGCAGCGCATGCTCAATGGCTCAATGCAATGTGATTGAACTGTACGAATCTATTTGGAAATATAAATATTAAAGAGAATTAACATTCTCATATTTCGCATGAATTTAAATTTCACAATTTAGGATGGATGGAAATTTCCTTGATCTCCTCAAAGGCCTCCATGAAACACTTCGACAACATATTTGCATCAATGTAAGATTTTGGACCTACCACTTGGATTTTGATAGTGCCCATGGCCTCAATGAAACACTTTGACAACATATTTTCATCGATGTAAGATTTTGGACCTACCACTTGGATTTTGATAGTGCCCATATAACTCAGAATAAACACATAGAGACTCTGCATGAAAATTAAAATTTCCATCATCAAATATGTAAATCCACAAAAAAACAACTTTAAATTCCCTGTATTAATCAATGTAATTTTGTAACTACTTGAAAGACCATATTCTAATTGTATTTCTTTGATTTCATTCAAATCAACAAAAATGGTGAAGAAACTTAAGAGGTTGTTTACTCCCAAGAGGTGCACCACATACAAAGAAGGAAAAACTTTTTATCGCATTCCCCTAGATTGATATCTTTTCCATTGGACCAATCATATTTGATATCACCATTGTATTGGCAAGAGTATTATATAAAGATCTAGAAGTAGCATGGGTTGTATCATGAATGTGAATTAAAATCAGTGAGATTATTTAATTCATTTAAAAATGGATATTTGATTATTGGAAGTTTAAACATACCTGAGTTCCTTTCAATTTAGCTAAACATCTCAGAATTTTGGCATTGATGAAAACTCCTAAGAACATTTTATGTCTATCCATTAGTGACTTTGCCCTTCTCACAATCTCCATAGGATTCTCCACCTTTCCCATGATAGGTACCCGCACATGCAATAAAGCAAAGTGAGTTTTTGGTTTTAACATTTCATCTATGTTCTGCACAAATTTAAGTTGTCAACAGATCTCTCGAAGTATCTTCCTCTTATTACCAAACAAAAACTAATACAAAATAAATAAACTCATTTGAAAAGCTATGGGTCAATTGTTTAATGCATAACCTGTATTCCAGCTAAGAATCTAGTGTTTAACAAACATAGTGTTGTGACTCTTGATTTCTTCATTTGTTTAATAACAGTGTCCTTCAGAGGCCCAGATATCTTTTCATAAGCATCTTGCAAGCTTTGTTCTCCAACTGCAATACCCAAAGAGTAATGAAAAGTTCATAACATCTGAACGAATTAGTAATAATGCATCAGAGTCGATATTGTTATGAAGACAGCGAGGCAATTGCCGCTAAACTATGAAGTAATAGGACTGACTACAGCAGGAAAATTACTCCCGTGATCACATTATTCACTGTCCGCAGAGCATATCAAAGAGTTGTAAGTATACATGTCAATCAGGCAATATGAATTAGTGCTGCGATATGAATTAGTGCTGCGAGCATGTGACGGTAACATACCCCTCCAACAGAATTCTTTATCTGTCTGATGTCCTCCAAGAGAAACGTAGCAGAAGAAAGAGCAGTGGGTATGTGTTCAACTCTGATACTCGGCAGATTGAACAAAAATCTGAAACAAGAAGATAATCACTAAGAATTTATTTCAACAAGATAATCACTAAAAATCTGAAACTCTTGCACTGCTTTCTCTGAAGCTAAGAACATCAACAATTCCAGTGCTAGAAGCTCGGGCAAGTATATGGAATAGTTATCTAGGTTGTTATTCACTTCTCTTATACTGTTCAAAGAAGATTCCAAACCATTGAAGATAACATTCTCCATATATAAGGAATTCATTGTATAGACATGTATCAATGTGGATAATAGTTAGTAGCACTCTCTACTTCATACCAGATAAGAACCTGAAATGTAACTTGTTCTCTAGTATCATTTTTTTCCAGTGCCATCCATCCTAGCTCAGCAGCTTACCGTAGTCTCTTATATTTTAACCAAGTGAGTTTTTTGCCAGGACTCTAAATAATGTAATTTTAAGAAGTAGTTGAGATTGTCGAGTGCCCACCATTAACCTGCAAAGAGAAATCAAAAGCACCATAGTTGAAGAGCAGACTAGAAATGTAATGCTACTTCTTGATTCCTCTACATTTGTTAACGTTGGCCCTTTGTTTTTTGTCCTTACAGATGTGGCTCGCATTATGCCTTGGTGCAAATAGTGCAACATGGTTCAATACAACTGTCCTTGACACCAATATGCGAAATTTCCCACAAAGAAGAGGCACAGTTGCTGGCATCCTCAAGGGCTTTGTTGGACTTAGTGTTGGAGTATATACATACGTTTTCACTGGGTTTCTTAGCTAGAGCTCCATAAATCTGTTGTTTTTCCTGGCAGTGGGTCCTCTTGTAGTTTGCTTGCTTGTGATGTATTTTATTAGGCCTTGCACACCAGCTTCCAGAGAAGATAGAGAAGAGAAAGGGTACTTTGTTTTTATCCAAGCGATTAACATTATTTTGGCTCTGTATCTTCTTTCAATTTCTATAGAAAATTCTCTTTTTTCTTTAGAAAGCCATCCAATCTCCAAGCTATTTTTATTGGTAATGCTTCTGTTTATCTTGTCACCAACTTTAATTCCTCTGAAATTGGCATTACATGCAATCAAGGAAAACCGTGTAGATGTGCAGAACTCTCTTCACTCGCAGATGGACCCTTTTAGAGAACCACTTCTTGGTATAGAAGAAAAAGGCCCAAACATGAAGCCTACTGCAGATAAGAACACTGTTGAATCTCTATATTTTGGTAACCCTGTGTCAAGCATATCAAAGGAAAATATCAGTGAATTGTAGAGACAATTAGAGGGCTCACCACCATTTCATGACTTTTAGGACATGAACCTAGATATTCTGTTAGCTGAAGGAGTTGGAGTTGTCAGGAAAAAGAAATGATACTCGGTGCTAATACTCGGCGGATTCAACAAACATTCCAGGTATCTTTTTCGCATCCAACCTAAGTGAAGTGAAGTGCCGAAGTACCAAACCAAGAGACATACTAACCTATCATCGAAGTGAAGTGCCGAAGTACCAATCCAAATTCAGGCCTGAACTGCTCGCTCCCTTTTGCGCTCTGTTACCCGACCTCTACTAAGATATACTCGGAAAGGTAAGTTGAGGTAAGATGCAATGCTAATGGCACAGGCACGGGCAGTTGGGTAGACCCCTTTAGCCTGTGGCGCAAGAACCAGATTTGAACTCGCCAAGAATTGTTCTCGTGTCTGCTTTAAAGAAATATAGCACTTTCCATCCGTTGGTCCGGAGCTCTCTTGGCCTGCTCAGGCTTTGAACGAACACAGAGATAACGATGTTGTTGGAAAATGGTCATACTTCCTCTCTTTGGAGCCAGGGTGCAACGTAGACAGAAAGGAATGAGGACCGGAAACAAAGGGTAGACAGGGATGAAGTAGTTGCCAAGCCGCCATTTGGAATTGGTGAAGAATAGGATAGGTGGAGGGAAATGACTAGTCAACTCTTGATTAACAGATGGCAAGTTTTTATTGGCACTCGACATATAACAAAAACCCTCACAGGAACCTCCCTTAAAATAAAATAAGGCCTTTGAACGTAATAATGACCGTACATACATTCAAGTCCTTATTATGACATACACTTCATATACCTCCAAATATTTTTTATTGATTTTTAATGATACAAAACCACAATTATTGAATATTACTTTTGAACTTTTTTTTTCAATAAAAAATTAGCTCAATTATATTAATGAAAATATAACTTTTTACATCTCCAAGACCATACAATGATCATCGCTGAAATAGGTTCATAGACCAAGCTCATAAACATACACTACAACGTTCCCAAAAGAACCAGAAAGTCACCAGGCCTAGCACACAGGCTGCAAAATGAGAAGCAAAACAAGGATAAAAACCCCAACAAAACAACTAAAAGGAACTGAAAGGAACTAAACCAAATGTCGCTCGCCCCCAAAGGACCTCAAAGTGTTTACCCAACACCGCATGCCCCCAAAGGACCTCAAAGTGTTAAACAAAACACAGCACACCCCCAGTGTGGACCTCAAAGCTCTGGTCCAAAACCTCTTCTAGCTGGAGGAAGAGGTCATAGGGGACCAGAAACAAGATGACAAAACCCCTTGCAACATAACCCGGAAGCCTCCACCAACGCTCCGATGAAACACCACCACACATCCGGAGTTACAGCACAGTTTTGGCATAAGCAAGTAGAAGCAACGCCCCGAACAGGAGGCAGCCATCGTTGTGTCCCGTTTCTCCGTCTTCTGCAGAGCCACACTCGCCCACAAACTAACTCAGAGCGCCACACCGCAAGGCCTGCAAGCCCTGCACCAACCACGTTGCACCGCTGCTCGCCCTGAAAGCCCTCGCCCACACTCACCCTATCTCGCAACAATGCCCTCTCCCTCGCCCGTACACACCCCTGTCCTCTCACGCCCCGCTCCATAAATACAGGGATGCAGCTAACAAAACCTCAACTATTACCTTTGACCCTTTACCATGTGTACTGTGAAATATCTTATAGTGAGCAATACCTCATAAAGTTTACTATTATGCAATGACAAACCATTGTTGGTTATGAATCATGTTCGTAGTGGAACCCTAATCTACCCTAGTCTACACATTATGTTATGTTATTTCAAGAGATGAGAGATAATAAGGTTAACAAAACATACTACTTAGTACTATTAACATTATAAAATTGAAGCTAGAAAATAAAAATATTATTAATAGGATAGAAATTCAAATTGAAGCTAGAAAATAAAAATATTATTAATGAGATAGAAATTATGAATTTTGCATAGAAGAATTTGAAAAGATGAAAGTTTGCATTTACACATTACATAAAAACAAAAATATAATGATTTCAAGAAAGTTAGCGAGGAATGAAATACATATAGCATAAAACTATTTGAATTTGAAAATGCTTCATCTCTTACAAAACCAAAAGTCAAAAGTTGAACAATTAATATCAAGAATATGTTACAAATAAACTAGGATATTGATTATATTAAACAATGTTTTTAATTTATTGTAATACCATAAGTACATGGTGAAATGAAAATGAGTAAGGGTGAAATGAAAATGAGTAAGATTGAAATCTAATGTAATAAGATATTTTCTTTTAAAATTAATCAATTATTTTCTTTTAAAATTAATCAATTATATTGTACATGTAAAAATGTAATAAGATATTTTTTTTTAAATTATATTGTAAATGTAAAAGTAAAGTTATATGAAATTTTTTTAATAAAAATTCAATGTTTAGAAGGGTTGAGTGTAATGTATTTAAAGAGATTCATTGTATAGAAGAGAAATTTTAGGGGTTAAATATCATCTTTAGTTAATTTTTCAAGTTTAAAAAAATATATATTTATTATTTTCTATTTTTTTAAATGATTAGTTTAAATTTTATAGGATAAAGTTATTTTTCTCTATAAATTTTTAAAACTTTTTAGAAACTTTATATTTATTTTTGAAATTTAAATATTTTTATAAAGATATTGTTAAACATTTTATAATTTTCATTTTAAAAATTAGTAATATTTCTAAGGCCTCTACACTTTAATATAAATATGGATCCTTAAATTTTTCCATATTACATAGGATTTGGATATTTACATATTAATAAATTGCAACAAAACAATTAGATATCAAATATAAAATGTGAAAATGAAAACTAAATCCTAAATTATATGTAATAGAAATTAAGTAATGCAATTCAACAAATTATGTTCCAGTGTGTTAACCCCAAGTTGATCCCTTTGCCATATTTTATCTTATAATTTGTTAAGTTTACAATGTCTCAAACATGTTTGAGAGTCTTATATGTTTCATACAATAATGCACTAATTTAATTTGAATTGTTTTTAACAAATATATCTAATGAGTTCAAGAATGACATATTTTTGCCCCTATTTTGACCTAGAACTAAACTTTAAAGTCCCTCACTATCATCCTAAAGTTTGCTAATACTAAAGTTTGTCAATATTATTCCATATAGATTTTCATGACCATATTTATGCTTTGTATGTACTCAAAGGTAAATGGATTGCAATTTATAGAAGGTTATGAAATGGATTGTGTTTTTAAGTGAATGTTAAAGGATGTGCTAACTTATGTACATATGTGTGTTTTAATGAATGAAAGTGCTAACACAAGCTATAGCATATGCTTTAAAATATTCTAAAGGGTATTAAAAGGGGATTTGCATAGTTAAGGAAAGTTGAGGAAGATACTAAGTGTTTATGGCAATGATAAAAAACCTGTCAACTTGCTTCCTATAGGAACATGGAACTATTCATGATCGAGGGTTTACATCTTGAGTGATTGGCATCATAACAATTTGAGCCTATTTTTGTATGGAAAGATAAATGAATATGTTGCAGCAGTTGGAGTTACTTCACACATACCTAGGATTTCTTTTTCCTAAGGTTTTTCCTTGTTTATTAGTCATAATTAGTCATTATCCAGTCTCCTATATTTTAGGGGAGAATATTCTACCTGGAGAATATTCTCTTTCAGTTGACACTTCAGTTTGACTAGTTGAGTTGAGTTTAGATGTTGCATTGGTTTTGTCACCATGCAACATTGGGATCATCACCATGCTAATTCAACCTTTCCTTGGTATCATCACCAGAATGGTGCATTACCCTTGATTCCCTGAGTTAACTCCTCACTACTCTCTCTTCAGTCAGTTAACTGAAGACTAGTTGACTAGTTAACTCAACTAGGTGGCAGTTCACTCCCGTAACTGCCTGAGAGACTAGACTAGGTGGCAGTTTACTCCCGTAACTCCTGGTGCGTGTCCAGATCAGTCTAGACCACCACTATGGTGCATTGGTTCTCCTCCAGTGCGCACTCATTTATACAGAGTATATTATGTGTAAATTATTCATTATTCAAATGGTTAATGTGAATTCTTTCATTCTTTCTCTCCTTCTTCTTCTTTCTCAAATTCTCTCTGCAAATGTGTGTATTATTCTTTATATAGATCTATTATGTGCAGGTTCAACACATTTACATGGTATTAGAGCTGACGGACTGCTAATCAAAATCTACACCAAAAAAATTTTGCAGGTATAAAAGATTGAAGATAGCGGAAAGATGAATTTCCAAAAAGAATTCATTCTTACACCTTGCAATTATTTTGCATTGAAGGAGAAAATAGCCATACATATCCAAACAAGAGGGTTATACAGGTTAACCTTGAATACAGATATAGAACTGACATCAGCGATAGAAAAATCCAAGTACTTAAATCGCATGGATGAGGCACTCGGAACAATTTGCAATCTTATTTCTCTCGATCTCCTTTTTCACATATCTTCCTGTAAGACTCCCAATGAAGCCTAGACCACCTTGGAAGGGCTCTTTGGAAAACATGATGAGATGAGGGGACACATGATGGAGGTGAATCTACTCACATTGGATCCAAAAATCTTCAAAAATATCCAAAATTTCTTTACAAAATTCAAGGATTTATTGTTGCAACTCAAAGCTTGCGGGGTTGATAAATCGAAGGAGGAGAAACAAATGGTTCTCACCATTCTCTCCAAGATTGGTCCTGAATTCTCTGTATTTGTATCGACATTCCATACTGTCATATTTGCCTCTGGAGCTACCTGGAAGATGCCTTCTCTTGAGGACTTTATCGAATCCGTGACACAAGAGAAAACCAAGCTCATCAACATGGGCAAAATCAAAGGCCCAAGGGCACATGCACTCATTGTGCATGATGGCAGCCACAAATATTATAAATATAAATATAAAGATAAATGGAAATCTCATGCACATCCGAAGAAGGAAGGGTACACAAAACCCTTCACCGATGCCTCTAGATCCAAAGAGGAAAAGGGAAGAAAAGGGGAGAAATACACGTATTGTCACAAAGGATTCCATTTGGAATCCGCATGCATGAAAAAACAAATAGATGTGATGTCTCAAATACTTCAATAAAACAACCTTGGAGATTGCATCCCTGAGGGTTCCAAGAAGAAGAAGCCAGAAGATCCAAATTCCAAGAAACACAATTCTAGCCATGCCTTGATTGCCATCAACTCCTCTCCCGATGCTTGGATCATAGATTCAAAAGAATCACATCACATGGATGCATCAGAAGTAGACTATTCTTCATTGGATGCATGCAAAGGTCCTCCTATTCTGATGGGGGGCAACTCTTCTTTCGAAGTCACCGACAAAGGAAGGATTGAACTCACCAATGGAAGCTTCTAGAATGTGTTGCACATTCCCAAACTTTCTGTCAACCTTCTCTCCGTATATCAGATGATGAATTCCAAAACTGGAAAGAAATTCATATTCACACCAAATTTTGTGGACATCTACGACATGCAAACCAACTCCAAGGTTGCTACCAGTGAGGTAAATCATCAGTTTAGATTGTATACTTTTTTCTGAATTCATTGAACCTGATTCTGCTTTACTGCTTACTCATGCTGATGAAAGTAGTAGGATATGGCATGAAAGGTTTGGACATTTGAATTTCAGATACATGCAACAACTTAGCAAGAAAATATTGGTTGATGGTCTACCAGACATCCATTTCTCCAAGGGAGTATGCGAGGGATGTGTTCTCGGAAAACACCCTCAAGAGAAATTCGACAAAGGAAAGTCTCAGCGATCTTCCACACCTTTATATATGATCCACAGTGACCTTATAATTCCTTTTCCTTATCCATCGATCAGCAAAGCGAGGTTTGTTCTCATTTTTTTTTATGATTTATCACATTTTATATGGATCTACTTTCTCAGGAAAAAATCCAAGGTCTTTCAACACCTCAAAGATTTCAAAGCCCTAGTTTAGACATAGTCCGGAAGGAAGATAAAAGTCCTTCGAACTGATAATGGGGGAGAGTATGTTAATCATGCGATCCATAATATTTTCCATGAGGTAGGGATTCAGTTGCAACACACAGTTCCCTATACACCACAATAAAACGGAGTTGTTGAGCGGAAAAACCGATCTCTAAAGGAGATGGCATCTTGCATGTTGCATGCAAAGTCACTACCACAGAGACTATGGGCCGAAGCACTTAACCGTGAAACATACATTCAAAACAGATCTCCTCATAGATCTGTCAAGGATAAGACCCCCTACAAGGCTTGGAGCGGCCTCAAACTGGAAGTGACCCACTTTCGCATTTTCAGTTCACATGCATGGGCCAGGATTCCCTCTGAAAAGAGGAAGGCACTTGATCCACAGAGAACTGAGTGCATTTTTGTTGGATACCCTGACGGTGTGAAGGGATATCGGCTTATTGATCTTTCCTCAGACCAACTCATCATTGAGCGAAGTGTCTAATTCGAGGAAAGTGTATCGCATGCACCTCAGCAGCCACATGCAGACACCTTCATTCTTCCACCTATCTAAGATGATGAGCATGCACATGTCGAATATTATTCAGACGAGATTTCTGATTCAGAGGAATCAGATGATTCAGATTCAAAGTTAGTACAGTCGGATGCAGAGTCAGAGCATCCAGATGCAGTTACAGAGCCAGAGCAGAGGCCTAAGTGGGCACAGACTACTCTTCAAGATGTAGGGGATCTCGTTGGTGATCCAGCAGATACTAGGAGGACTCGATCTGATTTTGAGGAGCCTCCTGTTGCAGTCACTGCCACTGAACCATTTCCCTCCAGGCATATTTTCTTGGTTCAGTCTTCAGATCCACAGTCTTATGGCGAGGCTGCTGGAAATCCCTTTTGGTAATCCTCCATGCAAAAGGAGTAAAACTCCTTCCTCGAGAACTAGACTTGGGATCTGGTTCCCCTTCCTTCTGGGAGGAAAATTTTGAGATGCAAATGGGTCTACATGACCAAGAGCGCAATGGATGGAGAGATTAGCAGATACAAAGCCAGGCTTGTTGCCAAAGGATTTTAGCAAGTGCATGGTATTGACTATGATGAGACCTTCGCTTCAGTAGCGAAGATGGATTCCATACGATTGGCACTTTCCATTGCAGCAGCCAAAGGATGGGAAGTCCATCAGATGGACGTGAAGAATTCATTTCTTCACGATGATCTCTCTGAGGAGATCTACATGGAGCAGCCCTAAGGATTTATGCAGGACTCATCTTTGGTCTGTCGACTGAAAAAGTCACTTTATGGCCTTAAGAAGGCTCCGAGGGCATGGTATGCCAAGATGGATTCCTAACTGTTGTCACAGAACTTTGTACATTATAAATCAGACCTGAATGTCTACATGCTTAGGACGACTGATTCACTTCTACTTTTAGTTTTGTATTTCGATGATTTGTTGATCACCGGTGCTCGACTTCAGTGATTGCTGCAGTCAAGAGGATTCTACATGACAAGTTTTTGATGATGCACATGGGTCCGCTACACTTCTTCCTTGGACTCGAGATCAGTCAAGATGCATCAGGCATCAAACTATCTCAGACCAAGTATGCACGAGATCTCCTTGAGAGATTTCACATGACAGACTGCAAGTCTTCTTCGACTCCTTTCCTATCAGGATTCAAACTTGAGGTTGGCGGGGAGACTCCACTGGTTGACAACACACTGTACAAACAACTAGTGGGGAGTTTTTTGTATCTCACACACTCTAGACCAGACCTCTCATATGCAGTTGGCGCAGTTTCCAGGTTCATGCAGGAGCCGAATGAGCTACATTGGAAAGCTGCAAAGCGTATCCTTCGATACGTACAAGACACCATCACCTTTGGGATTCATTATGCAGTAGACTCTACATTATATCTCATTGGGTTTATTGATTCCGACTGGGCTGGTGATATCACTGATTGCAAGTCCACATCTGGTTACTCACTCAATCTTGGTTCTAGGCCTATTTGTTGGTCAAGCAAGAAGCAAGCTGCCATTTCTTTATCTTCAGTTGAGGCAGAGTACATAGGGGTAGTTAACATAACCATTCAAGCTATGTGGCTACAACATTTTCTCACTGAGTTAGGCATTCAGTTTCATCGGTTGATCGTCATCTGGTGTGACAACCAGAGCACTTTGAAGTTCTGCAGAGATCCAGTTCAGAGGTAGAGGACGAAGCACATCGAGATCCACATGCACTACATCTGAGACTTAGTACATGAGGGGATCATCGACTTACAGTTCTGTCCTTCAACAGAACATATGGCAGACATCTTCACCAAGACCTTCATTGAGCAGAAGTTCCATTCTTTGCGAAGTCGTCTTGGAGTGAAGGACACAGTTGCCTAGCAACTGTAGTTCTTCTTTTTACATACATAATACCTTG
>JASDQU010739957.1:65420-84903 GCA_032191745.1 Picea mariana
TTGCCGGAACCCATTATTTATTTTCACCATAGTGATGTTCAGGGGGGGGTGTTGGAGTTACTTCACACACACCTAGGATTTCTTTTTCCTAAGGTTTTTCATTGTTTATTAGTCATAATTAGTCATTATCTAGTCTCCTATATTTTAGGGGAGAATATTCCACCTGGAGAATATTCTCTTTCAGTTGGCACTTTAGTTTGACTAGTTGAGTTGAGTTTAGATGTTGCATTGGTTTTGTCACCATGCAACATTGGGATCATCACCATGATAATTCAACCTTGCCTTGGTATCATCACCAGACTAGCGCATTACCCTTGATTCCCTAAGTTAACTCCTCACTACTCTATGTTCAGTCAGTTAACTGAAGACTAGTTGACTAGTTAACTCAACTAGGTGGCAGTTCACTCTCGTAACTGCCTGAGAGACTAGACTAGGTGGCAGTTCACTCCCGTAACTGTTGGTGTGTGTCCAGATCAGTCTAGACCACCACTATGGCGCATTGGTTCTCCTCCAATGCGCACTCATTGAGTTATATAGAGTATATCATGTGTAAATTATTCATTATTCAAACGGTTAATGAGAATTCTTTCATTCTTTCTCTCCTTCTTCTTTCTCAAATTCTCTCTGCAAATGTGTGTATTATTGTGTAGCTTGATCTATTTTGTGCAGTTTCAACACATTGACAACAACATAACAACTCGTAATTGATCCATTGGCTTGATCCATTGCGTGAGAAAGCATGATACCCATATACTTTAGAGGTTGTAACCAGTGGGTAATTAGGTTGTTATTATATGAGTGTTGATCTCATTTTGAGCACATATGATCACTTATGGATCACAATGCTATGAGATCAGTTGTAATTGAAAACTTAAACCTCGAATAAAGGATCCCTATGTCTCTTATTTTGGAACGAGTAGATTCTTTGCTCGCTTATATAAATAGGGGCATCCTTTCCTTTAGGGGAGAACATTACCATGTTTTGCTATCGCATTGTAATACTTTCCACTACTTAATACATGATTGATATTTTTAACTGTGCATCATCATATTGTAGAGCATGTGGTGACTCGGTAGATAATATACATGTTGAACTCTTGGGGGGGGGGGCACTTGAAGTAAGGCATTGTGCACACTGTATATACATATGATGTAGTTTAGTTGTGATGTTTATTTATGTTAAATGATTGTTCATTTTAATTTCTATAAATTTTTATTGTTGCAGAAATAGAATGATTTTAGGTCCACTTGTGGTCATAAGCCTAGTATACAAAGCAAAGGAATTGATATCACAAGATAAGTCTCTGGTTAATTCCAGCCTGAGAGGTGTCGTTGACTAGGCATGAATTCATAAGTGTTAGATGTGTTCGAATATGAATGAATGTGCTTGTTTTACCATTGACAATATCACTATTGTCACCCAACCATAGGCCGAAGCCACCCTCCGAGCACCTTAAACTTGACAGAGAATCATTCTGAAAGAAAACCCTAGGCTAGATAGCCAAACAAAGGGTAGCGTACATTTCCCCAAGGATAGAAAACCAACCAGAGTTGATCAGATAGTCCAAACCCTAACCAAGAGATAGTCCAAGCCAAACGTGATCTGCTAGCTGCAGCAGTTGCAATGGTATCTCTCCTCCAAACCTGCACACAAAACTGGGCACTGTAGTGTGCACCAGTGTTGCTCTGCAATTCTAAGACTGCCTGCTAGAATGAAGACTGGCCTCCTATATTTATAGTAATTTTGGCTAACTACCTAGGCCGACTTCTCATTCTGGGTATATGTATGTTCAGTATATATTATTTCTTATGGCCGACTTCTTCTCTTGTAGGCTAATAACCTAATACAAGTTATCTTCTTGAGCCTACATGTCTTCTAGGGTTATTAGCCAACTCAATAGGGTTTCTTCTTACTTCTTGGAATATTCTATTCTTGTCATGTTTACATGTGGAGGTAAATACCTCCTGCAGCTACCATAATATCAACACTCCCTCCTAGCTAGGGAGGTATTACAGGTAATGGTCTTGAGCACAAATATACCATTCACCCGGTAGCATCAACATAGCCGTATAGACTATCTCATGACTAGATCATGAGCACCATAATCACCATCAGTGTCATCAGTTGTATCATCTCTCGGAACCATACTCTATCTGAGTAATCAGACATGATACTCACTCCACAGAGTGACACAAGATCCATTCTTCTAATCTAGAAGAGCAAATGTTCTGAACCATTTTCTGTCTGGGAAATCTCTATTCATTGATCATCCATCTAGTTGATAATCATTTTTCAACACTGTTGATAGTCTTCAAGTCAATTGGAACAATATCATTCAATATAACCCAACTGTGTCTATCCATAGTAGTACACAACTACAATACACTACCACACCAAGTACCACATAGATACTTGATCAAACAGTGGAACACATCCACCACAGTAGTATACAACTACTATCTACAAACATACGGTCTTCATAACAATCATCTAATATCAACCTGCACAGAAACAATGTTATGATATAAAATGAATCATCTGGGCCATTCTTCCACTCACATCTGTGAGAACTTGGAAGAGCATCTACCCTCAGAAGGTAAAACATCAATGATGAGTTATCTGGACTATTCTTCTCAAACAAGGAAGAATAATTGTCCTGATTTCTGAGCCTGGACCATTCCTCTGACACTAGACAAAGTGTAACCTAGAGAGAATGAGTCTGCCCTAAGGAATGTTTGTCCCTGATTGTTGAACCTAGACCATTCCCCATCCTGGGCCATTCCTCCGACATTAAACAAAGTGCAACCTGGAGAGAATGAATCTGCCCTAAGGAATGACTGTCCTAGACCAACCTCCAAAACAGACCATTCCCTGACATGTTAACCACAATGGGAAATCGTTGTCCAACGAGGCAGGCCAGTATTCTTGAGTAACCCTTAAGAAGAGAGACTGTGCTAGACCACTCCCCATGTTAATCACAATGGGAATTCATTGTCTATGGCACATCAACAATAGATGTGGACCATTTTCCGAACTGGAAAATGTTTGTCCATCAGAAATCTCAATCTACTTTCCGAACTAGAAAGGAACTGCTCATCCTGGACCATTTTTCGAACTGAAAAATGACTTTCCATCAATAAATAACACATTAGTGCTCCCTCCCAACCTGGGAGTCATCTCTTCCTTTTTCAATAAGGAATTTGTCTCCACGAGCTCCAGCTTGAGTATGCAAACTCTTTTATCTTGGATGGAAGCTTTACCGAAATGTATGCTTATCTACTCATCTGTGGAGATATATATTTGAGAACCACTTTCTCCTTTCTGGACTTCATCATGGATAATGTAATGCTTGGTCTCAAATGTACTTTGGTCTGGAACACTGGTTCCTCTCTGAAGGCTCCATATAGTTCTGATCAATAAAGTATATGTTTGTTGAATTATTCTTTGGTTACTTCTAGCTCACAACATCGTGGTAAGGGTCAAACTGGAACATATCCATGTGGAACTTCTTATGTCATCATGAGATCTTTGTCATGGATTGGAAATCGATCATCCTGATCTTATGAGTAATCATTCTGATACACAAATCTTCACCATGCTTCTGTTGTGCATTGGAGGTTCTCCACTAAGTTATCTTCTTCCATCTGCATATAAGGGTCTCTTTCTGGTATGCCTCAAAGTCTTGAGGTTTCTATTCATACGCTCTTTGTTCAATTGCTATAGAGTATGATATTTGCATTCATCTAATGTAGAACTCCAACGCATGGATATTGCGGATGATATAAAGACTCATGTAGAGGTATGTCTGGTTTACTGGAGCAAGTAATCATCATAGTCTCCTCCCTCCATCCGGGAGAACCTCTAGTTTTGGATCTTGCAATGCTTCCATATATACATTGTTCTTCATCACAACTTCAAGTTCCTCTACTTGATTGATTTTATTGAGTTCATATCAGGTTCGTAATCTTGTGATTCTTAATACAGTGACTGGTTGTTTTGGCTTCTCTTTCTTTCTTGGAATCTTCATGCTCTTCCTGATGTTTTTCTTTAGCTCTTGGGTCCATGGAGTTTCTTATAGATTCCATGCCCTAAAGATTCCACTTCTTCCTTTTATTATAGGATCATGGATGTGGATGGACAACCAGGGATACTTTAAGGCTTCGAAGAAGACTTCTTCTGAGGTTGAACTGAACATGTATTGTCTTTCATGGATGCTACCATGGATATACACTTCATCATCTTCAATGGATCATAGGATTAACTCCCTCCTAATCCTTGCTTCATGTATGAGTGCATATAATCGGCTCCCTCCATCTAACAGAGTCTACGTTTTCATCCTATTGTCTTCTGCAAAACGTCATAAGTCTTTCTCCAATTTCCTCTTGATTTTTGACTTCTTTCTATCTTTGCTTCTTCTAAGTCTCTTCAGGATTGTTTCTGATTTCGGCTTATCTTGTAATAGCTTCCACATGATTTGTTTGATGTATTTCATTCTTTCATGTGTATTATCTAACTTGTATAATGATAGCAATCCTTATCTTGTTGTTCTTCCATAAGTATAGTTCTTTTTGGAACATATTATCTTCTAAGAGATACACATACAAGATATGTACAGAGACTATGCAAACAAGATATGTACAAGAACTAAGAAGAGTATTGTTACCTTCAGAAGAAGAAGTCTCTTTCATACTGCTTAGTCTTCTTTGTAGGTTCCTTTTCTTTGGCACGTGTTTCTCCTTCCTTTTCTTTAGCTCAGGACAATGATTCTTATAGTGACCATACTTTCGACAGTTGAAGCATTGTATTTCTGAAATATCTTTCTCTTGGTTTGACTTCCTCCTTGAACCGAACTTCCTTTTGTTCCTGAAATCCTTGAACCTTGCTATGAAGGCTTGATCGTCGTACTTCTTTTGGGTTTTCTCTTTTGCACTGATCCTTGATTCTTCTTGAGCACAACAAGTCCAAAGTTCTTCAAAGGTAGGATACTCCTTCCTTGTGTTCATGCTTGCGACAAATGCATCCCACGTCTTGGGAAGACCATTGAGTATTATGTTTACCGATTCCTTCTCTGAAGTGACCTCTTCAATAGCTTGTATTTGATATCTTAACTGGGAGATACTCACAAAGTATGATGTTATGCTATCATCATCATTCATCTTCATGTCACAGAGCTCATTCTTTAGACTCATTATTTGTTAGGGCATCGTACATCTTCTTCGATGAGTCAAGATGGGACATGTAGGGTATCAAGTGGTCTTTTATAGAGTCCACTATGATACTCATGGCATTGATGTCACCGTCTTTGAACTTCTCCATAACTGAAACGTTCTGCGGTTCCTTCTCTTTTCCTTCTTCAAACTCTGGTTCCACGATCTTTCCTTTCACGATATCCAGCACTTTATTCTTGGCAAGGATGAGGTCAATCCTTGTCTTCCACACTCTAAAGTTAGAAGCTCCATCTAACTTGTTTTCTGACTTCATAGAGTAAGTCATGGCTTCTTTGACTTGGTCAACCCTAGATCTGACCAAAAACTCAAACTTGACGTCTTGGTTTGCTGAGAGTACCAGGAGATGCACTAGGCTAGGGTGCACTAATCTATTTGGAAATTAGGTCAATCCCTTCACTTAAGGTGCCTCAACGAGAGGATTAGGGTTTCTACAACTGTACTTGCTATTAACCCTAGTGACAGTGCTTTGGTGACTGCTCCTGCTAGAAACCCTAGTGGCAGTTCTTCAACAAGCTTAATATCCTTCTGGCTATGTTTCCTTCCAGTGGTTAGACTGAATGAAGGAGGTGTTGGCCCATAACCTATTAGAATATGAATGGATGTGCTCGTTTTACCATTGACAATATCACTATTTTCACCCAACCATAGGCTGAAGCCACCCTCCAAGCACCTTAACCTTGACAGAGAATCATTCCAGAAGCAAAACCTAGGCTAGATATCCAAACAAAGGGTAGTGCACCTTTCCCCAAGGACAACGCACCAACAAGAGCTGATCAGATAGTCCAAACCCTAACCAAGAGATAGTCCAAGCCAAACGTGATCTGCTAGCTGCAACAACTACAATGGCAACTCTCCTCCAAACCTGCGCACAAAACAGGGCACTACAGTGCGCACAAGTGTTCCTTTGTAATTCTGAGATTGCCTGCCAGAATGAAGACTGGCCTCCTGTATTTATAGTAATTCTAGCTAACTGCCTGGGCCGACTTCTCATTTTGGGTATCTGTATGTTCAGTATATATTATTTCTTCTGGCCGACTTCTTCTCTTGTAGGCTAATAACCTAATACAAGTTATTTTCTTGAGCCGACATGTCTTCTAGGGTTATTAGCCAACTCATTAGGGTTTCTTCTTGCTTCCCAGAATATTCTATTCTTGTCAGGTTTACATGTGGAGGTAAATACCTCTCACGGCTACCATAATATCAACAAGATGTTTAGTTGTGAATGAGTTAATTGATGTTTTCAATATTTACAATCTTTCCTTATCATTCCATTTTATATTTGAATAGATGCAACTAGTTTTTTGTATGAATGAATTCTCTTTTATATTGAGTTTTTAAGTAGATAAGGAAAGTAATTTATGGTTAGTCAATACGAGGGCCTCACTTTGTATATATTAGACACAATGTCTTGCAAACATAACCAAACCCTGGGTTGATGATTAAGTGACCTATTGAATTGAACTTAGCCCTATCTTTAGGAATGTAAACAAAAACACTTACAATACCTAACAAATCTATGAAATTAGTGAAGTTCTAGTTTGGAAAGAAAACAATGACATCTTGAGATTTTGATATCTATGTGGCATGGGAAACAATGTGATTTTTGTTTGGACATAGTGTTAAGACGTAGAAACTTGCATCTAAAAAATATGTAACTCCAAGCACATAAATCTATACCAATAAATTAAATTATTAATTAAGTTTAATTTAGTTGATTGGAAAGAATAATTATTACTCTCCTTACATAATAAGTAACAAAAAAAAATATTTATAAACATTAAAAATTATAAATATGTATTAAAAATAAATAAATAAATAGCAAAAAAAAATTAAAAAAAAAAACACTAAATTATAACAACACAATACATCTAATAATATCATAATATTCAAAATCCAAAACAACTCGTTAACCAAAAAAAAATCAATGCATGAACTTAAAAGAAATTAAATATTATAAATCCAAGGTATTTCCTTCTCCAAGCTCTCCAATGATTAACATAAATATAACATTCAAAAAGTCCTAACAACATTTATTCAAAGCATTTCGTTTTCCTTGACTATGTAACCTAACCAATGACTAGCATATGGCATTCAAAACTTATATTGATATAAGTCATAATAGCATTTAGTTTAAAAATACAACTAAACTCAAAAGTAAGCTTTTGTGTGAATTCAAAAAACAAATAATATTAGACATAGTAAGTTTCTAAGGGGTATTTGTCTTTTGATCATTAAACTTAAGTTATGCTATTCACTTATCATTTTGTATTTTCTCCAACTTATGATATGAGTTGTATTATAAAAATTATTTAATTCCAAATTAACAAAGTACAAGATTTTAGTAGTTGCCAACTAATTGTGTTAATGGGTTGGGTTATGGTTTAACTATAAAAAATGGTGACATAACACCAAGGCTCAACTTCCCAAGAGGTGTGAATAAGCAAATCATCGAAAAGTGTCCTCTTGGTAGATTGAATTGGTTAAACAAAAATGATTGTGCCTCGTAGTTTGCCACCCTCCAAGGGAATTATTTCGAGATAAGCATACCACTTGTGGTGGCTTACACCTTCAATTCATTTGTAATGCTTCAATTTACACTAAAGCACTTTAGAAAACAAAAGTCCACTATACAAAAATGTAAAGTAAAAAATTAATTTGTATTAGTATTTACAAGTGAGTCATCAACATTATTTACGAAAAGAAAATCATCACAAAATGTAAAGTAAAAAAATAACTTGTATTATTATTTACAAGCGACTCATTAGCATTATTTATGAAAAGAAAATCATCACAAAATCAATACTTAAAAGCAATCATAAATTTCAAGACTTGTAAGGTGATATTTAAACCACCTTTTCTGAAGGTAAAAATCATTTCACAAAGTCAATACTTAAAATCAATATTATGACTTTGGAAACTATGATCATGTAAAACAAGTCACAAGCATAATCATCAATATCCATTTAGCTGGCAATCACCTCCAACACTATTGGTTGGCACACTAATTGAGGAAACACCTTCAACACTACTTGTAGTCTCCATGGAAATCCAGTAGTAGTACATAGTTACTACAATGCCATACAATAAATCACAACAGTGTTGATCCATAGCAATACACTACTGCTATCCAATGGTACACAACCACTCCTAGTAGCACACAACTACTATCTAGTGACAGTCAGTCACTACCAGTGGAATACATCCACCAAAATGGCACATAGCTATTGTCCAAAGACCCACTGTCTCCACTACAATCAACTAATAGATAGATATCACCATGCAGTACAACAGTCTCCTGGCATCAAATCATATCATCGTCTGCATCATCTCTCGAGGCCCTACTCCATCTGAGTAATTGGGCATGATGTTGAATAAGTCATGTGTTGGACTCAACGCACTCAACAAAGTGTCTCACATAAGTCACTCACTCAACAGAGTGATACAGGGACCATTCTTCTAATCCAGACATACGTCCTCTAAGAATGATTGTCCCAACAGATGTTGAATGCCTTGCAATGGGATACAAGGACCATTCTTCTAATCTGGACATATGTCTTAGAAGAATGTTAGTCCTTCCAAATGTTGAAATCCATGCCATGGGATACAGAGACCATTCCTACAGGAATGTCAGTCTCAGACTATTTTCTAAGTAGGTCACCATATGTATCATAGAGATCAATCTCTACCCATATGTGCCTTAGAAAATATTGGTCTCCTATCAACCACCCTCATCGGGACGCCATGTCCTTAAGGGGCAGAATATTCAGCTTGATCAGGCCATTAATTGTGCCTTAGGAGAATATCAGTCTTGGAACATTTTCCTAAATGGGCCATAATATGTACCTTAGGAAAATACCAGTTCATGATATGTTAGCAATTTGTCAACCTGGACAATTCACCATAGGGAGAATGTTTGTTCACCAGTAATATGTTCTTCCTGGACCATTCTCTGCCTAGAGAATGTCTATCCACCAACACACTGACTATCCATGATGCCATATATTAAAAATCCCTCCCAACTAAGGAAGTCATCTCCTCCCTTTCAACCAAGGGAGAAATCTCCACGAGTCCCAACTTGTCCCTCAAGTATGGAAACTTTATCTTGGACGGAGGATTTGTCAAAATATCAGTTGTCTGCTCATCAATGGAGATGTACTGGAGAATCACTTCTCCCTATTGGACTTTATCACAGATAAAATAGTACTTGATCTCAATGTGCTATGACCTATCATGAAATACAAGGTTATCTAAAAGCTTCACATAGATTTGATTATCACAATATATCATAGTTGAATCCAACACTTGATCAAATATTCCAGAAACCAACTTACAAATCCATTATGCTTACATACAAGCATCACAAGCTACAATATACTTTGCTTCTGTAGTGTTGAGTGCAACAGACTTTTGTTTCTTGCTAGCCCACGATATCATAGCAGAGCCCAAACTGAAGCATATACTAGAAGTACTCTTTCTGTCATATGTACTCCCTTCCCAATCTAAATCGATAAATACATGCAGTTGTACATCACTATTACATGCAGTTGTACTCCCTTCCATAATTTATCATCCCACGAAGATATCTCAAAATGTGCATTGCAGCGATCCAATGCTCATGTCTAGGTTCTACCTGGAACTAGCTCAACAGGTTCATAGCAAAGCAAATGTTCATCTAAATATTAACCAAATACATCAATGAGCCAATCAAATGTCGGTACAGGTATGCGTCTACTAGATCAGAGTCTCTCAGATTCTTCAGATATGTCGCCATGGGAGTTTCCATGGATTTGCAATCCATCATCCCAAACATTTGAAGGATATTTACAACATAGTTCCCTTGCCCAAGGAATATTTCACCACGCTTCTATTATACTTCTAGTCCCAAATAATAATGCATGAGACCAAGATCCTTCATATCGAATTCAGAGAATAACACCCTCTTACACTAAATAATGAGAGGCTCTGCAGTTGTCATAAAAAAATCATCAACATATAGTAATAGGATCATAGGTGCATCATTCACAACCTTGTAATAAAGGTTTGGATCAACATAGCTCTTGGAAAATCCAAGTCTTGTCAAGTAACTGTCAACTCGTGCAGACCAAGATATTGGAGCTTGCTTGAGTCCATACAAGGCTTTCTTTAATATTCATACATGGGTTTCTCTCAGGTGTACCTCAAAACCTTGAGGTTTCTCTATGTACACTTCTTCCTCAATTACTCCATTGAGAAAAGCGATCTTTACATCCATCTGATGTAAAATCCAACCCATGGATGTTGCAAGAGATATGATGGCTCTAATAAAGGTACATCTGGAAATTGAAGTGAACGTCTCATCATAGTCTTTTCCCTCCTGCTGGGAGAACCCTCTAGCCACAAGTCTTGCCTTGTATTTATTGATACTCGCATCTACTGCATGCTTTATCTTGTAAACGCATTTTGAAGTTACTACAGACTTTCCTTCAGGCCTAGGTACGATTTTCCATACATCATTTTTCATGATGGATTGATATTCTTCCATCATATCTTCCTTCCATTCTTTCTTCTTGACTGACATCCAAAGATCCTCAAGTGTTCAACACTTGGCTTCTTGTCGGAGAAAGCTTCTTCTGGAGTCATTTTCTTCAATATATGATGAGGACTTCTATTCTGAACATATACGTCTGTCATAGTTGCTTCTCCCCATAGAAACATGGATAGATTTTGGTCATTCATCATTGACTTGATAGATTATTTAATGGATCGGTTCTTTCTTTCTGCTACACCATTAGGGAGTAGTGAGCTCCCTCCTAATCCCGACCTCTATGTAGAATTTATTGAAATCATTTGAGGTGTACTCTCCCGCTTAGTGAGGAGGTTGACATTGGTCCACACACATTTGAGTGAACGATGTCCAAAACTTATTTTTCTTTACATGCTTCCTTTAGAATTGGTACTTGGTGAGATCACCTGCCTCACCACTTGATGGAGTCATCTGCTCCATGTTTTGCAACTGTCACTCTAGATCCTTCTCAGAGATATTACCCGTGACCTTCCCAAAACAAGAACAACAAGAGAAAAAATATTTCCAATAGCATTTACATATGAACATATCTATGGTAACAAGCATGGTAATCATCATTGAATTACCAAGGTGACATGCCCGGGAGTAAAACAAGAAATGCCTCCTAGAAGAGATGTTAGTTCATTTGCAAATAAGGGAAATAAGCATCTATATCAATAGTACTTATGTGCAACCAAGTATACCTAGCAGTAATAGAACCTTTCAAGGATTGTTGCCACAACTGTAGGAACTATCAAACTTGATATGTGCGAATTGAAACTTAACAATTTGATCAATCAAACCTAGAACCTAGAGCCTTAACTGCTAGGGAGGGTGTGCTTGTTCCTATGAATGTACTAAATTCAAGATCATTTCTTGGACAAGGTCTCTTGTACATCCCCTACAAACACACTCATGCTTTGCTAGATGATATAACTTGAAAAGTATATACAAGTGCATACCTTTGAAATGTGTAGCATTGTTCAACTTGTCTTATAATCTGAAACTAGACACCATCTTGACAAGAAGAGTTTAGAAACTAAATAAAAAAGGTTCAATGATTAGAACAAGCTAGAAACCCTGAAATTTCAACTTTTACCACAAAAATCAATTTTGACCAAAAGTCAACTTTTGACTTTGACTTTGACCCAAAAACTCAAACTTGACGTTTTTGTTGGTTGAAGGCACCAGAGGGTGCGCTAGTCTAGGGTGCACTAGAATATCTAGAAATTAGGTCCAACGCTTCATTTAAGGTGCCCAAAGAATTAGATTAGGGTTTGTTGCAGCTGCAAAATTAGAAACCCTAGTTGCAGCTACAACCGGTGTTATAACAAGCTTGAAAAAGAACTCCCACTCTACCTTCCAACTGTTAGACTATTATGAAGGTAATGTGGGCCCATAACCTGTTAAAATATTTGATGTGCTCGTTTTACCATAGACAATATCACAATATTGTCACCCAACCATAGGCACGCAACCACCCCCGAGCACCATAACCTTTGCTAGATAGAATGATTCCGGAAGCAACACTAGAACCATCAGATAACCAAGAGAGCACATCTTTTTCCAAAGATATCACACCAGACAGAAAGTCCCAAAACCAGAGAACAAGGATGGTACTCAACTGCAATAGTTGCAGTTGCACTCACCAAGAATACCACCAAGAATATCAAAATACCACCAAGAATGTCACCAAGAATACCACCAAGAGATATTATAGGATAGGGTGCATATCTTAGGCTAGATAGTACTAGAAAGAGAGACCAAGAATCACCCCAGAAGATCTACCTTCCATTATTACAGCTGCAGCTCCAAACTTGCACCACACTTGAGAGAGTGAGTGAGGTGGTGAGTAAAAATGAGCTCAAGCACCCTCTATTTATAGTGCTCCTTGTCACCTGTCTAGGCTGACTTCTCTTTATGGAGGGTAATACTTTAATATTAATTCTTTTACTGAGCCGACTTGTCTTCTAGGGTTTTTACACATCTATTTAGGGTTTCTCTTGCTTCTAGTATATTCTATTCTAGCCAAAGGTTACACATGGAGGTTAATACCTCCCATAGATACCATAATATCAACACTTTGACCTTATGAACTATGACCTCGAGAAATTTGACCTCATGAACTATGATCTTAGGAACTTTGACCTTGGGAAATTTGACCTTAGGAACTATGATCTAAGTATTTGAGACCATAAAATTTACTCACAAAGGACTTTTACCTCAGTAACTATAACCTTATGAACTATGATCTTAGGATCTTTGAATCCAGGAACTAAGACCTTAGGAACTATGATCTTAGGAGCTTTGGCTCCAGGAACTAAGACCTCGGGAACTATGGCCTTAGGAAATTTGACCTTAGGAACTATGATCTCAGGAACTTTGGCCTCAAGAACTATGACCTCTGGAACTATGATCTTCTAAACTTTGACCTTGAGGACTTTGACCTTAGGAACTTTGACTTTAGAAACTTCGACCTCAAGAAATTTGACCTCAAGAGCTAACCTCGAGAACTTTGACCTCAGGAACTATGACCTCAGGAACTTTGACCTCAAGAAATTTAACCTCGAAAACTTTGACCTCGGGAACTTTGACCTTAGGAAATTTGACCTAAAGAACTTTTACCTCAAGAACTATGATATAAGTAATTGACACCATGAAATTTACTCACAAAGTACATATCTCTACCATCGTTTTGTAAGACATTTTCATACTTTCTTCTTATGTTCTTTTTTTTAATCATGAAACTGAATTTCAATTTATATATATTTTTTTATTTGTTTATGAAAATAATGTGAACCGACTAATCTTAATTGCAACTAGAAATTGTTTCCTCATTTATGTTTATTTTCGTTGTTTATGAAAATAATATGATGATTGTGTGTTGGTTGTTTATATAGTCTTTATTGATTCCAACTTTTATTTAAATTTTATTTTATTATTTTGATATTTTGCATTCCCTCATGCATTATGTCTACTTCTTTACATTCTTTTGTTACCATTTATACTAAATAAACCACTAACACTCTGCATGTCTTTGTTTTCTCATTAGGCATCACGACACTGAAGATAAAAAAGAGGGAGAAAAATATTTTGGCAATTGTGTGATTAGCATACACTGATCATATCTTTTCTTTAGACACAAATAATATTCTACAACCATCATGCAAAAAGAGGATAACGAAACAATGTTGTTGTCAAAGAAACAAATTACAAATTTACAAACTATGTTTCTTTCTATTTTTTTCTCTAGAATTTTATGATTCTCTTCCTACACAATCTCTCTCTATATATTTTTTCTTTTTATAAACATTTTATGGCTATGGAACTTTTGTTCAACATAAATATTATATGATCCATTGATATCAAGAATATGATTCATAAATGCAATATTGTTTCTTTTCCATAATAACTAAGATGATGCCATTTTTCTCTAAAACTTTCTCTTTCTCTCTTCTTGTTCAACATTACATGTGTACATAAATAATATTAGTGTTATGATCTCTATCTATCTAGAATTTCATACTCCCCCTACATAAAATGTTGTGCAAACTGGTTTTGTGAATGTCTTTTCAAGTTGATCTACATGCAAATCACCTTCATCTAATTCTCTATGTGTTTCTACTATTTCAAACTACACATAGGACTTATGATACACATAATTAACTTGTTGGGTGTGTTACCTGCAAAAACAATTATTGTTTTGATTTTTTTTCTTTATGTGAATACTTGTAATAAAGTTCTATCCTCAGAAGTATTCAGATGAACCACAGTGTTTTCTATTGTTCGTCGACATTTCAGGTCCATAACAGGATCCATCTTCAGGACAGAAAAGCCTAAGTAATTTGGCCCCATGGGAAAGAAGAGCTAGATAAATTCTTCCAACATCTTAATAATATGTCTAAGGACATTAAATTCATATGGAACTTGAAGAAAATGGTAGAATTCCATTTCTAGACATACTAATCAACATGAAAGAAGATGGGAAACTTGGACATTCGGTCTATAGAAAAACGACCCACACAGAGAACTATCTTCATGCCATATCCCACCATCACCCCACCCAAAAGTTAGGAGTTCTTAACACCTTATCCATAAGAGCCATAAGAATTTCAGATAAAGAACACCTAGAACAAGAGAAAAATCACCTTTAAAAAGTCTTCAAGAGCATATGTTACAAGGAAAAAGAGATTGAGAATGCAATAAGGAAATCCCTAGAAAGAGAAAATAATAGACCTCAATCCCTAAACAACCAAACCCCTAGTTCGATTTTCGACCTCCCTTACATCCAAGGAGTAACTGATAAGATTGCAAAAATACTTAACAAAAAAGATATTAAGACCTCTTTCAAACCACTTGATACCATCAAACAAAAGATGAGATCAGTTAAAGACAAACTTGACCAACACAAATGCAAAGGAGTATACAAAATAGAATGTTCATGTGGCAAATGCTACATTGGAGAAACAGGTTGCTCTTTTCACATTAGGATTAAAGAGCATGGTTTTTACATTAAGAATGAACAAACTCACACCTCARCATTAGTCGAGCACTCTCTCACGACAAAACACCATGTGCRCTTAGAAGACACCAGAATTATAGCAAAGGAAGACCACCTCCTTAAACAACGAATTAGCGAAGCAATTGAAATCATCAAGAATCCCAATAACCTAAACATAGACAATGATTTGGAAATTAGTGAAAGTTGGATCCCTCTCATTCATGAAAGAAGAAAGAAAAATGTAAAGCTGGATCCCTAGGAAACTCAAGAACTTTCACTAATTCCAAATCTAATAATAATGTTTTTAACATTAATATTTTTTTCATTAAATACTCGACTATTAAAATTAATATTATTTTAAACCTAAACTAGCTTAATAAAACCTAAAACATTAATAATATTATTATGATTATTAAACTATAATTACCTTAACCCTAAAATACTTTACCTATTTTACCATTCTTTAAAAATACTACTTGGTATAAAAATAAATAACTTTTTTTAATAATATTCATTCACAAACTAAACTTACCTCAATTGGTTTAAAATTTTAAGATTAATTTTAATTGACTTCTAGGGTTTCATTAATATGACATTTAGGGTTCCTTCTGTTCCACTTTAGTACTTATTGTTGCTCCTCTCTTGTATATTTTCTTAGGCTTTTTTGTCCTAAAGATGGATCCTGTTATGGATATGAAACGTCAACGAACAATCGAAAACATTGTGGTTCATCTGAATACTTCTGATAATAACTCTCACCACAGAAATATAAACAATCAAAGTTCTATCCATTGGATTAGTTTCGTGCACCCTTCTATTCCATCTAAATCAGAAAAAATAATTTCACAATGGTGCAACAAATGGTTTTCAAGAGGAGGTCGTTTAGTTCTGGTAAAGTCTATGTTGGAGGCTATTCCTATATACTACCACACATTGGCCAATATCCCAAAAGGAATCTTAGAAAATATTAGGAAGTATTGTTTCAACTTCATGTGGTAGGGTAGTAGTGAATATAAGGGTACCCACCAAGTAAATTGGATAAATATTGCAGCCCCAAAGGCATTAGGAGGGTGGGGTGTAAAGGATATACATCTATTTGGGAAGTCTCTACCTGAAAAATCATTATGGAATATGATCGCTAAAGAGAGTACGTGGAGAAGGATTTTAACTCAAAAGTGCATTGCTCCCAATACAATGATCAATTTTCAAATCAAAATGTTTCAAATAAAATTAGGAGGGAAAGGAAAAGCATCCAGAATATTTCAAATCAATGGAAAGCTCTAACTTTGGCTTTTACTATGATTGGCTCCTTCCTAGCCTAGAAAGTTGGCAATGGGTCACAAGTCAGAGTGGGTGTTGATACTATATTGGGTTGTGACAGAAGTATCTTTATTTCTAAAGAATTGATTTACCATTTTCAAATGATTGGGAAAGTTTCATTAAATTCAATGTCAAATCCAACAATCTCCACTATCTATTCACAAGGTTGGTTGAGTTTTGTTGATTTAAATTTGACATGTGAGTGGGATAATGATTGGAATAACAACATGAACACTCTTCATAGGGAAAATATTAGACTTGGTCCACTTGAGGATGAACTTCTTTTGGGGAGAAATATAGTTGGAGGTAGTTATTCAACTAAACTAGGTTATGAGGCCTTATTTGGTCTAGGGATAAATGACGAGGCATTTCCATTATGCTCTCTCATAATATGGTAGAAGGATATTTTAGCCAACCTCTGTGTGAGTTTTTCGATTCTAGAGAGGATCAAAGCTAATTGAAATTATTTTGAAGGTTCTTGGCGATTTATTGAATTGATTACATTCCTCCAATCACCTAAGACTACCAACTCTCTTATTCCTAAGCTAATGACGATGGAGATTTCTAGCAAATACCCCTCCCGCTGCTACCACCCCTCACACTATAATTGTTTTAACTAAATAAGTGAAATACCAATATCTTCTTATTCATGTTAAAAGAAGCCCCACCCCAAAATATAGAATAATATTTTGCATAAAATGATGTACAAAATTCAAATATATACGTTCTTTTGTTACCATTTATACTAAATAAACCAATAACAATCTGTATTTCTTTATTTTCTCATTAGGCATCACGACAATGAAGATAAAAAAGAGGGAGAAAAATATTTTGGCAAGTGCATACATTGATCAGAGATTTTGTTTTGACATAGATAAGCTTCTGCAACCATCATGAAAAATAGGGTAACAAAACAATGTTGTTGCCAAAGAAACAAATTACAAATTTACTGCTTTCTATTTTTTTCTCTAGACTTTTAAGAATCTCTTCCTACACAATCTCTCTCTCTATATATTTTTTTATTTTTATAAACATTGTATGACTATATATGACTATGGAACTATTATTCAACATAAATATTATATGCTCCATTAATATCAAGAATATGGTTCATAAATGCAATATTGTTGCTTTTCCATAACAACTAAGATGATGTGATTTTGGTCTATAACTTTCTCTTGTTCTCTTCATGTTCAACATTACATGTGTACATAAATAATATTAGTGTTATTCTCTCTATCTAGCGTTTCAGACTCCCCTTACACAAAATTTTGTGCAAACTGGTTTTGTGTGTGTCTTTTCAAGTTGATATATATGCAATTCACCTTCACCTTATGCTCTATGTGTTTCTACTATTTCAAATTGCTCATAGGCTTTATAATACACAGAGTTAACTTGTTGGGTGTGCTACTTGCAAATAATAAAAAATAATAAACATAATAATAAAAAATTATTCCAAATAGTAGTGTTGCCAGGGACAGAACGAAAATAGTCGCCGCCGCTTCTCCTGGCCTTTAATTGTGGTTGCCAGGCCCTTCGTATAGAATAAGGCGGTGGAAAGGCGGTACTTGTGGAAAGACAGTGGCGGTGGGAAAAAGCTGCAACAAAGTAAGGAGTTGTTAATTTATGTCTGACTGACAGATAACCGGTGACACAGCAGTTGAATTATATATATAATTGTGGTATTGGTTAGCAGTCATTTGAATGTGGTATTGGTTAGCAGTTATTTGAACTATTTGAACAAAGAAGGTTGTTTTCTAAAATCTGTTAATGAACTATTTGGACAAAGAAGGTTGTTTTTCAAAACTTGTCAACCAGTTGACAGGTTTTGGTAAAAAACTCTCTCTAAGATATTGTGATATGTTATTTGAACTATTTGAACAAAGAAGGTTGTTTTCCAAAACCTGTCAACCAATTGACAGGTTTTGATAAAAACCTCTCTCTAAGATGCCTTTAGCATAATAAAGATAACTTATTATAAAACTTATAAAATCCTAAAAAAATACTTTGAATTGAAATTTATATTAACTTTATATATTGCTAATAAAATTGAAACAAACTAACTTTGTATATTGTTAATAAAATTGAAACAAACGAACAATAAAGAGAAATAAAAAAACATTATATTAAAGTATAATATAAAAACTTTGTAACTTAGTAATTTTCATTTTCTATATTATATAAAAAAAATCACATTTATTTATTTATAAATAATCCAAAAACTTAAAACATTTTACTAAAACATTTTATTCAATAAAAAACATTATATTAAAGTATAATATAAAAACTTTTGTAACTTGGTAATTTGCATTTTCTATACTATATAAAAAAATTACATTTATTTATTTATGAATAATCCAAAAATTTAAAACATTTTATTAACAACGTTTTACTTGTTAAGTGAGCACAATAACTACACTTACCATATATAAAATATAAGGAATTAATTAATGTGTAGAATCATTATTCAAGTAAACACACTAGGATGCAATATCAAAAAACTACTATATATTAATTTTCAATATATAATAAACATATCAAACATAAAAAAAAAAATCAATATCTAATGTGACATCAAAAAATACAAGAATCAATATCTAATGTGTTGAATCATTATTCAACTAAACACACGAGGATGCAAATATAAAATAATTTTCAATCTATAATAAACATATCAAACACATCAATGTGACATCAAAAAATACAGAATCAATATTCAACTAAACACACGAAGATGCAAATATAAAAAAACTACTATATATTAATTTTCAATCTATAATAAACATATCAAACATAAAAAAAATACTATATGTATATTAATTTTCAATCTATTGCGAACATGGACTTCAATTTCGGCAGGTTTTACCGCCATGCGGTTTTGTTTATATTAA
>JASDQU010739957.1:97101-129760 GCA_032191745.1 Picea mariana
TATAGAGGGTGGGAGGGGGTGGAGTTAATAGCTAAAAGTATATATTATATATACTTTTAGCTATTAACTCTCCCCCCTCCCACCCTCTATATAGATGGTGGGAGGGGGGGGAGTTAATAGATAAAAGTATATATTATATATACTTTTATCTATTAACTCCCCCCACTTTTATCTGGTTTTGGACAATATTTATTCCTAAGATGTTTTCGATATAATAAAATTTTATAAATAAAATATATTAAAAGAAAAAAATAATTTTTCTTTTATCTATCTTTTATCTATTAACTCCCCCACTTTTATCTGGTTTTGGACAATATTTATTCCTAAGATGTTTTCGATATAATAAAATTTTATAAATAAAATATATTAAAAGAAAAAAATATTTTTTATTATAATATAATTATTTAATATAAAAATATTTAAAAAAAATGATTACAAAATAGATATATCCATATATGTTTGAGTTCAATTAAAATCTTATGTAAAAAACAAAAAATAGTTTCTCCTAACATTTGAGATAAGCAAAAGTGAGTAATGTAATATAGTAACTTCCAATAAGATTTGAGTGTAAAAGAGATTTGACACTAAATTCTCCTCAAAGTAAGAATGTATGTATGTCTTTCTATTTACCTGAATAATTTGAATAATTAAGTAAAAAGGAAAGAGGTTATGAATAGTTGGACTTAGAAATATATAACAATTTCATAAGACATTAAATATAATCTAATAAAATATCAATAATTTTTTAATTTCATAATAAATCTAACATCTCAAAGTATAAAAATTTATAAATAAGAAATAATATTTACCACAAATTTCATAATAAATGGAACATGAATATTCACTTTCTATTTTATAAAAGATTATACATATCTTTTAGAAATTATTCTTTTCTTATTTATAATAATTATTAAAAAACTTATTTATTAACTTTTATAAATCAAATTTTAAATTTAATTACCAATTCCATATTTTATTACCTAAAAATTATTGTTTTCTCATTTATAATAATTATTAAAAAATTCATTTATTAACTTTTATAATTCAAATTTTAAATTTAATTACCAATTTTAAATTTTCAATTTAATTACCACAAATTTCATAATAAATGGAACATGAATATTCACTTTCTAGTTTATAAAAGATTATACATATCTTTTAGAAATTATTCTTTTCTTATTTATAATAATTATTAAAAAACTTATTTATTAACTTTTATAAATCAAATTTTAAATTTAATTACCAATTCCATATTTTATTACCTAAAAATTATTGTTTTCTCATTTATAATAATTATTAAAAAATTCATTTATTAACTTTTATAATTCAAATTTTAAATTTAATTACCAATTTCATATTTTATTACCTTTCCATTATTTAAGTTATCATATAAAAATTTTCCAATTTTGTGAATAATTATAATATTCTTTATTATTTTATTATTATTATTTAGGGATACAAATTTTCCAATTTTGTGAATAATTATAATATTCTTTATTATTTTATTATTATTATTTAGAGAATACTTTGTAGTTAGTAATTTTTTTAAATTAAAATTTTCGATAAAATATTTAATTATTTAATTTTACATCTAATTATTTTTCCACAATTCAAATTATTTGTTAAAATATAAAATCTCACTAACTATATTGTTAATTTTATATATAATTATAATATTCTCCATTCTTAAATCATAAATTATATTTTAATTAATTTTTAAAATTATTTTAAGGAGAAGTAATTTTCTTAAATCATAAATTATATTTTAATTAATTTTTAAAATTATTTTTAAGTAGAAGCGACTTTAGTATAGTATTTTTTCAAAAATCTTACTTAGAATTTCTCAAAAGTCTTTTTTAGGAATCAGGTTTTAAGACTTCAAAGAGAAGAGAGTAATTATAGTATCAATGATCCACTTATGTAAGAGGTCACATGTTCAAATCCAGAAGGGGTAGAGTATGTATACCTCTTTAAGTTTTATAAAATCGTTAGGCAAAAAAAATCTCATACACTAATTTAGTGTTTAACTTGACTGTGACCTTAAAAATAAATTATTATTATTATAGTTGCTCAGTATAAAATGAACATCATTACTTGATATGACTTAACATTTTGTTAGTTGACATTTTGAATAATTATTATCTTTATAACCTTTCCAAGCTTGTTAGTTAACATTTTGAATAATTATTATCTTTATAACCTTTCCAAGCGAATCACTGAGGACCATTTTAAATCAAGTTATATCTTCCGTAAAATGAAGTCTCTCCTATCCGAGACGGTTTCATTTCAGCACTAATGGAGTATAATAGTTGAATTATGAAGACAATATTTTATATAAAATTATCATTTCACCTCATCAATCAGAGAACACACTGATCATTATTAACGTCGAAATCAGTGTAATTAAGTACTCTTAAAATTGTTAAAATTTATATTGAAGTTTGTGAAATTTCTTTTCGGTCCAGTCAATATGAAACCCAAGGCTCTTAGAACAAAGTAAGCTATTTCGCAATTGGATTTGGATTCCGTAAAGTCCTTCATTGTATTTACATATTGACTGTATAGGTTGTTATACTCACTGTATGTGTTGTTTCTTAACATTTTCATATGCTCTTGGTAATGTTCCTCTTAAACTCTATAAAGTAACTTGAACTTTGTGCATTTTGTTCCCTTTATACTTTATATGATCACCTAGACTTTGTGCATTTTGTTTGTTCCCTTTATACTTTATATGATAACCTAGACTTTGTGCATTTTGTCCCTCTTATACTTGATATGCATTATGGTAACATTTTGTTCCCTTATACTCTATATGCATATGGTAATCTGGACATTGTATATTTTGGTTAAGATGACAACAATTATACTTTCCATACCTTCCTTTACTTTACTTATAGTAATTTGGACATTGTGCATTTTGTTCCCCTTATACTTTATATGCATATGGTAATCTGGACATTGTATATTTTGGTTAAGATTACAACAATTATACTTTTCTTTAATTATAAGGATAGTTAAAAGTTAATTAAATTGTTTTTTTTTTTTTTTTTTAGAATTTAATGATTCAAAAATCTGTAATTTTAGAATGATTTATTGTTAGAATTATAATTTTTTTTAATAGTATGAATTGTTTCGAAAATTCTCATAAACTTATTTGATTCCATGTATAAATTAATGAAATTGCAACTTGAATATTGTGGAATTGCAATTTCAAAATTCCATTAAAAAATAAACCAAAAATTAGATTAAACACTATCTTTCCTTATTATCAAAATAGCTTCTCACTATCTTTCCTAACAAAAAGTTACCACACAGGAATTAGGCAACCAAATAACTTCACACATAAACTAGCACTGCTAACTATCTTCTTTTCCTATGCCAAAATGCATAGCATGGAAATCTTATGGAGAAATACCTGTAAACTTTAGGCTTTTAAAATAAATTTAGGAGATTTATTGTCAATAAATAAACATTTATATAAACTTCAAATTTCCTCTTCTCCAAGGTCCAAGGTTGTAAGAAGGTTCCCATGAACTGTGTCACTCACAGTTTTATGTTTCAAAGCCCAAACCCTGACCACAAGAGGCCTATCTAGAACAAATATGTATATACACCATGTTACAAGCACATAGAACATAGATCCTCTGGTATTCGAGAAAAGGTAATGAAAGATTCATTAATAGGGGGTGCAGGTGGGATTACGGTCGTCTGTAACAACAATATATGGGTAAGGCGGGCTCACATACAAAGTTGTTGGAGGCATGACCTTCTTCTCGTCCTTCTTTCCACCATCTTTTTCCTCTTCTTTATTCTCTCCCTCTGCCTTTTTCTCTTCTTTTGCAGGAGCCATGCTCAACAGCTTTGTGAATCCATTTTTTCACAATTTTATTGTGAGACATACGGGATCTGCATCCCTGATCACATTTATCTTCCAATCCTTCATATCCACTGCAGCAGACTCTACCCCTGCAATCAAATATCTTATCAGTTCTCCAAACCCACTTCAATGTAATGAGAAATTGCAATGGAGAATGTTAGATTGATGTTTACCTTCAACAGCTGCAACAACGCTCATAGCCCTTCTCTTTCTTTTCTCTTCCTCAATCACCACTTTAAACACCATTTTCTGCAAATACAACACATGGGTCATCGTCATCATCAGTCAATGGGTTTAATAATTCATAACATATTGAATCACAAAACCATTGATTTTGCTTGAATAGAGAAAATTAGGGAAGCAACACAATTAGGGAAGTGATGTACCTTCGTATTTGACATCCTTTCAAATATCTGTGTGATATATGGAGAAGCGAAGAAGCATAATATAATAAAAAAAATTATTGGGAGCCTCGTATTTCTTCCTGATCAAATCCCCCAAAGATTTATAGACACACTGGAAGATTGAATAAATACATATAATGTTGTTAGAGCCCCGACTTTGTGGACTCTTTCAACTTGTGGATCGCCTTGTTTGAGAGATTGAATAAATTCATATAATGTTGTTGCAGTATCGACTTCTGGAAACTTTCAACTTGTGGGCTGCCTTAATTGAGAGATTGCCCAACGCTACAAAATCCTGTGAAATCCAGTCAGAGTGATCGAATATTTGCGGTATGTTGGTTGTTGTGGAGTGGAGGTCACAAGAGAAGAGGAGGAATTGTTGATGTATAAGTTTACTTAGGACATGCTATCTTTCTTGGTTGTTTGTGGACTCACACCATGTGCTTCTTTGACTTATCACTAGAGTGGGTGAATTTCCCAACCATCTCTTTGTCTTATTACTCCAATGAGTGAATTATCCATCTACCTCCATTCAATGATGTATCCTCTCAGCCTATTATAAATAGAGGAGCTCTTCATTGTAATCAGAAAAACAAATCTAATAGATAAGTCTCTCTTTGTAGAAGGTTGTTGGTCTTTGTAGTTATCTTGTGCCTGTAATATTGTTTTTTCTCAATATCTACATGGTATCAGAGAGAATTGTGAAAAACCCTTCTCTTTTTTTTTATGAGAGATTTGTAGGTTGCATGAGAATCAAGATCCTGATCCGATCAGATTGGATTGAAGAGGGGGTCGGATTCTTCTCTGTGAAAGAATGCTCCTGTGTGGTGCACAATTCAGAAGAAGTACGCCTAGTGAGAAGTGACGACTCCTTCAGATTGTTGTGTCCACACGCAACAAATTACCTCTTCTATGCCTTTGTCAGTTGAAGAGATCGTTAAACGTACCACATGGTGGCCTCGATTTGGTGAAGAAGAGCAAAGTTTTTTTTTAGTCGACTCCTCCCCACTCTGTCGACTGATGTTGGTTTCTGTATGTTGACGGAACCAACATCTGGCAGGTCGTTTTTTCTAATCACCGGCACAGAGTGCCTATATCTAGCCCCACACAGAAATATTTGAACATAGGACGACCTAAGTACGTCACCGTGGAAATGTGTGGGCTTTGATTCCCAAAAATCAACCAATTCAAGTGTTTGTTTTCTTATCTGGATTGGCAGATTCAATTGTCAGTTCTCCTTGTGGTTATGTCGTTATTTGTTGAGGGAAGAAGCATCAATTCGACATCATGACAGGCTGGTATCTGCAACCAATATACAATTTATTTTTTAAGGTTATGAAGACAAGGAATAGTATCTCCCTAACTCCACAAACTTCGGTCGCAATTTTGAAAAAGAATGATTACCGTGATCACACATTTGAGGATCATCGATTTTGGTTTGATCGGTTTGGCAAACAAGTTGTCACTGGTCGATCTAAGCTTAAGCCTGAATCTGTTGTGGGGCTCGCCATCAAGCAGATGGGGTCATTTTGAGAAAGATAGGTAGCCCTTGAATTCTCAAGCAAGAACCATGAGCTTTGTTGTTTGAACTCAACCCCTTTCGACATTTTTTTGGGCGTTAAAATATAACATACTCCTCTTTGTGCCTATGGATTTTTGTTATGAACCTGGAATAATTTAAATATCATTTCTTCTATCCAAGTATTATTATTGGTGGAATATAAATAGTTGTTGTAAATATTTTTAGAGCTCTTTGTTTAGAGCCTAGGGTTCCATTTTCTTTTGAGATTATACACCTAGATATGGTGTTGATTGTATTCTTTATTGTAAATGGTGGAGTTAACGACTGTTGAGATCCTAACTCCCCATAACTAGCATACATGGAAACTTAAGATGCAACAACTGTTGCAATCAAAAGGGTTGTGGCGGATGTTATTCAGGGCTCAACCTGTGTTCAGCAAGGAAGTCGAGAGGTTCTCCTATCAAAATAAACTTGATGAAGCCATAGAACTCATTGGTTTGCATGTGTCAAATAGCTTGTTGTTCCACATTGTTGATTGTAAAACTCCAAAAGCAAGTTGGCACAAGTTGGTTTCCTTATTTGGCAAATTCAATGAATTTCGAGCCCTACAATTGGAAGCAGAGTTGTCATCATTGGTACCAGATGAGCATGCATCCATTGAAGACTATCTTACCAAATTCAGGTTACTGGTGGCACAACTAAAATGGTGTGGAAAAACTAAATCATATGAAGAGTGCATCTTCTTGATTTTATCCAAGCTAAAAGGTCTTTATTAGGTATTTTCTTCTGCATTTTATTCTACTGTGGATGTACTGGGAAGTGAGTTTAAAATGCCTTCCTTTGATCTATTTTGTGAGCGTCTTACTAGAGAATAATATAAGCTTACTCAAATAGATGCTCTTTCGGGCTCTAACAATAAGGCTCTTGTGGTTCATACCTCCAAAACTATGCACGAGACTCAGTATAAGCAGAAGAAAGATTCTACTCAAGCTGGTGAGTCTACCTCCAAGCCTCAACAGAAAACAAAATATTTTCCTCCATCTTCCAACTCTGGTGAGTCTTCCTCCAAGACAAGAAAGACAAATTCGAGTGACACTTGTAGTTTTTCTGGCAGACTTGGGCATGTAGAATCCAAATGTTGGTTAAAACTTGAAACTTTGAATGTATCCATGAGGCAACAAAAGATTTCAGTTCTCAAACCTTCTTCTACTAGTAAAGGACATGATTTATCATCTCAAGCCTTGTATGCATATTCAGATATATGGATACTTGATTCTGGTGCTTCACACCACATGAATCATTCTCATGAGTTGTTGGCTTCTACATCTGAATGTAGCATTTTACATATTACAGTTGGAGAGTCTACACAACTTGATGTTTTTGGATCTGGCACAATGTAGTTAGATAAATGGTGCATTAATGATGTTCTTCTTGTTCTTGACATCTCTGCAAATCTTCTATTTATCTATCAGATTTTTCATTCTAGTAATTGGAAAACAATAGAATTTTCTCCTAATGATGTAATCATTCAAGAACTACAAAATCTAGACATTGTTGTTGGATCTGGAAAAGTAGATCATAGTTCTCGACTATATAAGTTTGATTCTTTTGAGTCTTCCTTCGGTTCCTCTTTCATTGCACAAGTCGATTCTTTGAGTAGGATTTGGCATGAAAGATTTGGACATATCAACTACAGATATTTGCAACAGTTGATCACACAAAAATTGGTGTTTGGTTTTCCTAAAGTTACTTTTATTGATGGAGTTTGTCCATGTTGTGTACTTGGAAAACAACATCAAAATCCTTTTCTTAAAGGAAAACCATGGCATGCTACAACACCTCTTGAGTTGGTACATAGTGATCTCATGTCATTTCCAACTCGCTCATTTTCAAGGGTTAAGTATGCACTCACTTTCATTGATTACTTCCCACGTCGCTCTTGGGTGTAATTTCTTAAGTACAAGAGTGAGGTCTTTCCTATTTTTAAGACCTTTAAGGTTTTTTTTGAGAAGCAGTCATCTCTTTCTATCAAGAAACTATGCACAAATAATGGAGGGGAGTATGTCAATCAAGAATTCATAGATTTTTGTAGAGAACATGGCCTTCAACATCAACTCTATGTTCCCTACACTCCTCAACAAAATGACATTGTTGAAAGAAAGAACCGGACCTTGAAGGAAATGGAAAATTGCAGATTCAGTCCAAGAACATGGCACCTTCTTTCTGGGATGAAGCAATAAATTGTTCCAACTATATCCAAAATTGGATGTCTCATAGGGCAGTATTGCATATGACTCCAGAGGAAGCTTGGAGCCATGTTAAGCCCAATGTCTCTACTTTTAGAGTATTTGGCAATCCATCATGGGCCTTAATTCTAGTTGAAAAACGCAAAGCTATGGAGAAGAAGAGCCAACCATTGATATTTTTTGGTTATTGTGAGGATATGAAGGCATATAGATTATTTGATCCTATTACTAAAGAAGTTTTCTTTCGAAGAGTTGTTTGTTTCAATGAAGGCTTCAACCCCACATCAAATACTTATCCATCCTCAGATTGTCATACTGACAATGGTGTTGAACGATGACCATTTTGAGGTTCAACATCAACATCAACCAGAAGAAAATATACCACCTACACCAACAGAGCATGAGCATCCTAAACAAGAAAAACTTGATCAAGAACTGCATCTCAAGAGGAGCTTTCGTGAGAGAAAGAGGCTTGACAAGTATGGCTATGAGCCAACTGATTTCAACTATTCTGCCTCAGTCTCTTCCCCTATTCAGTCATAAACAATAGGTGTCTCTTTTTTGAGTCATACTATCTCAAACGATCCACAACAATTTTCTGACATTGTTGGCATACCTAGATGGGATGCTGCCATGACATAAGAGTATTCTTCATTAATGAAGAATCACACATGGGATCACGTTTCTCTTCCAAAGGGATGAAATTTAGTTCGTTGTAAATGGGTCTATAGGACCAAATATGTAGTAGATGGCTATGTTGACAAGCATAAGACACGTCTTGTGACCAAGGGATTTTCACAAGTTGAAGGGATTGATTACTCTAAGACTTTTTCCCCTATTACCAAGATGATTTCTATACGCCTTTTTCTTTCACTTGCTTCTTCCCAAGGCTGGCCAGTCTACTAGATGGATGTAAAGAGCGCCTTTATGGATGGTGATTTAGATGAGGAAATCTACATGGAGAAACCTCCTGGTTGTGTGCATGATTCTTCTCTTGTTTGCAGGCTCCGACGTTCTTTGTATGGTCTCAAACAAGCCCCTTGAGCTTGGTATAAGAAGATGGATAGTTTTCTGATTTCTTCAGGGTTTGATCATTGTCATTCTGATCCTATAGTTTACACTCAGAGGCAAGACATAGATCTATTGATTCTAGTTCTGTACGTGGATGATTTAATTCTCACACGGAGTTCTTCATCTATGATTCAGAGTATTCAGAAAACATTGATACAGTTTGATATGACAGATCTAAGACTTCTGCATTATTTTCTTGGTCTACAGGTTCTTCAGTGTTTCGAAAGAATCTCCATTTTTTAGAAGAAGTATGCACTTGATTTACTTCAGCACTTTGGCATGGTTGATTGTAAACCTGCCCCTACTCCATTTTAGTTAGGAGTTACCCTTTATGTCAGTTGCTCTTCACCACATGTTAATCATTCGTTGTATCGACAATTGGTTGGGAGTTTGTTGTATTAAAATCATACATGTCATGACATATATTTTGCAGTAAGATTTGTCTCTCGGTTCTCTCAAGATCTTCATGAGAGTCACTAGAAGGCAACAAAGCACATTCTGAGGTAAATTCAAGATACTACTAATTTTGGCATTTTGTACTCTTCTGATGCTTCTTAGCTTGTGGGTTTCACTGAATCTGATTGGAATGGTTTGGTTGATGATTGGAAGTCCACATTTGGTTTTTTATATTGCCTTGGCTCCGCACCTATTACATGGTCTTGCAAAAAGCAATTTGCAATTGTTTCATCCTCTGCAGAAGCTTAGTATCATGTTGCAGTTCTTTCTAGTCAAGAAGTTCTTTGGCTTCAAAAACTACTGACAAAGTTTGGCATTCAACAGGATCATCCCACCACTCTTTGGTGCAATAATCAGAGTGCCATATACATTTCTCACAATCCAATGGAACATCAACGGACCAAACACATTGAGATCCACATGCACTTCATTAGACAACTCATCCATGATGGTGTTCTTAGCTTAGAGTATTTGTCTACTGAAAGACAAGTTGCTGACATCTTCACTAAACCTTTGAAATCACCTCAATTTCTTCAGCGATGATCAATGCTTGGGGTGCAGGAAGTTGTCTCTGGGGGGTTATCTTGAGACCTCCTACCTTCATGTTTTTACATTATTTTCTCTCTTTAGGGGAGGAGCTCCTACGAGTTTTCTCCTTTTCTCCACTTATGAGAGTTTGTATTGGGTACCTTAGTAGGCCTAGTAGTCAGGACCCATTTTTTTGAGTTTTTTGTACTTCCCTAAGTTGCACTTATGGGTGGGTGTTGATGTATACGTTTACTTAGGATAGGTAATCTTTCTTGGTTGTTTGTGGACTCGCACCATGTGCTTCTTTGACTTATC
This sequence comes from Picea mariana, assembly GCA_032191745.1. NCBI lineage: Eukaryota > Viridiplantae > Streptophyta > Pinopsida > Pinales > Pinaceae > Picea > Picea mariana. The sequence continues at coordinate 107,521 of JASDQU010739957.1, forward strand.
ACTGGAGTGAGTGAATTGCCCAACCATCTCTTTGTTTTATTACTCTAATGAGTGAATTATCCATCTACCTCCATTCAATGATGTCTCCTCTCAGCATATTATAAATAGAGGAGCTCTTCATTGTATTACAAGCAAATCTAATAGATAAGTCTCTCTTTGTAGAAGGTTGTTGGTCTTTACAGTTATCTTGTGCGTGTAATATTGTTTTTCTCAATATCTACAGAAACAAAAGCAGAAGGAGATTGTGATGGTTGAGAGAAAGCAAAGCCATGGGAGAGAACGAGAAAGCAACCTAGCAGGAGGGAGGAAACGTACGGAAAAATGACATAAGAATGGTAACATAAACAAGACGGAGTGGAGATTTGAAAAAAATTGAAATGGAGGATGGAATCTCCCCTACGTCACCTGGCTCAAAAGTCAAGAGGCCACGTGGATGATTTAGTGGGAATAGACTGGACAAACTAATGGTTGCCCTGTTTGGGGAGTCGTTGCCGAAGTATGTGGTGGCCAAGAAAAGGGAACAAACTTCGCTTCATGTCGGTGTAAAAGATTATCCTAAACTGGTCTCTAATAACATGAATCGCCCATCAAGATCATACACACTTCTCACTGTTGATAAATATGTAAGGCAATGAAGACTTTGGGTCAAGATCATACACACTTCTCACTGTTGATAAATATGTAAGGCAATGAAGACTTTGGGTCTTTGACTATCCATTCTGTAATTTTTCTCATCACTATCAGTGTAGGCTTTGAAACAAATGTTGTCACGCCATATTTTTTTTTATTATGCCGAAAAGCGTACACCTATTGACAATGGACATATTTAATAGGGGTTTAATGCTTAATAAATTTTCTATGGACAAGATTAAATATGGCTGGAATATTCTTAGTAGTCACACAAAATAAATGGCTGTGATTTCAACCATTAACTTCCTAGCTATTATAAAGACATTCGTTTATGTGTTTACTTTTTTACATTTACCTAATCATATTTAAAAATTACTTTGATAGTTAACCGATTGCCACGTAAGTGATTAACAAAAATTAAAATATTAACACCAGATAAATGAAACCCAACTATTTATTTATTAATAGATAATAAAATTTAATATATTCTTTTAAGGATTATCTTATCAACCTTTCTGCGTTCACCAGCAGCTATTTTGCTGCTATGCTAGTAGTAGTTAAATACGAATTCGAATTCGTCGTCCATGAAGACTTTGAATCCAATATCGTCCTGACATCTTCGAATGTCAATCACCGCTGTCTAGTCGCTGCCGAGGATGGATGGACGAAAGTTATGGAAAGAGCTTCAACGACTCTTATATTCTAGAGACACGAATCGTTATCCTTTTGAGCTCTTGGAAAGGTGGAGGAAGTTTCATGACAAGTACCGTTGTGGTTGAAAGTCCAAAGGAATGATTTTTCACTGCTCTTCTTTTGAAAACATGAACAGTTCCCATCATCAAACCCTCCCTTTAGTCATATCATTAAAAACCTTCTCCTTTGTTTAACCAAAGATGTGTCGGAAATGATTTGCGGTGCTAATAGAATCCATTTTTAATCCCTCAAGTTGCGAAACACTCCCAACTTCTGACAATTATAAATTGGCTTTACAAAATCAGATTTCAGTATCATATGATGGAATCGAAAACGTCCTGATTCTAAACATACAAAGCTGGAATGTGTAAACAAAACGCTGAAATCTGTAAAAAGGTGCAACACCAAGTCAAAATACAATTCGGCATGGAACTATTTCATAAACTGAGTACAGGGACTGCAAAAAAATAATCCGCCCACACTTAAGAAAGACAAAAGTCTAAAAGTAGAAGGAAACAATGCCAGCCCCACTAAGTTACTAACTGATCCAATATGGTTCCATAACGCTGACACTACCCAAACTAAAATTGTAACTAGAATAATCATKTTAAAGGCAAAAAAAAAATGGTGAACATGATGAGTTTGCTAAGTCCTAGAAGTGAAAACAATGACTAGATATATAAATATGTAACTAGAATAATCATGTTAATGYACAGAATGTTATCGGGATGAGACTTTGCTCTGACTAGATATATTTGCCTAAAAAGCAACCARTGGCTCAAAACCTCATTAATACTTACATTTAAAAATAGTAATATATATTTTTAAACAATTTAAAATAAAAAATAAAATAAATTTGTTAGCATATTTTAACCCATTTAATTTTAGGATCATATTATAAAATTTAATTTAATTTAATTTAATTTGTTAGCATATTAGAAAATATACATATTTGTATTAGAGAACAAATTTAATTTTAGGATCATATGATTTAAAAAATATAAAATCAAATTTAATTATAATTAAAAATATATAAAAATATAAGTGCTAAATCTTAAGAAAAAAATAACGAGGTAATAGGTAGAACAACTTGGAATTAACCATGAACTTTATATCTTATTGGCTTTAAGTTAAACTTTGAAGAGATAAATAATGAATAATATTGAATGTTAATATAGAGGTCATTTAAGTTTTTATGGTTATAATACTATATGTTTATATATATCTCATCAATGATTTAAAATCAACTTTAAATAAAAATTGAATGGTTTTAATGGCTCATTAATAATGAAGAAGACTTAACAATGAAGAAGATTGGCTATGGAAGAAGCTGGAGGTTAGGAGATTTATGACAAGGCCTGGATAATAGTTGATAGTGTGAAAGGTCTTAAACTTATACAATATGCTTTCATAGTCATACATAACCAAGGAAAAAACAAAATAATTAAAGATTAAAAGAAGAAAGAAAAGAAAAGAAAAACAAGGACAAAGGAACCATGGTTTGGGTGCTAAAGAGTTGGGTATGCTTGGCTTTCCAGTTGCTCCCAACAAGCTAATTCCATGTATACACTTCTACATGACTTTGGAGAAGGGGTTTTTTGGTAGAGAGGAGAATAAATGAATATTTGTGTTCTTAATTCTCTAGATAGCGAAAACATCATTATAATTTTGCAATTGTTGACAAAACAACGCTAAGAAGAGTCATTCAATGCTAGTTTTTCCTTTTGGGTTTCTAGGATTAAAACTCTGTTGTTGTGGTGTGATGCATTTCTATATGGATTCACTTAATTGATTGTGTGGTTGTCAATTGTTTGGTTAAAATATGGTTTATGCACTCAGTTAATTCACTTATTTACATCAATTCTTGAGCATTGAAATCATTGATAACTAGTTGTTTGGTTAAAATGTGGTTTGTGCACTCAGTTAATTAACTTATTTAAATGAATTCTTGAGCATTGAAATCATTGATGGTTGGTTGTGTCAATAGGGAGCTTAATTGTTGGTTTGTATCACAACAAAATCTCTTTGCTTGCAATGTGTGAACTACTTGTAAATGCCCATACTACAACATTGTTACTCTTCGAGGTGAAATCATTGGATTAGTTTTCCTTGACATTGCATGATAATTAAATGTATTGGCATTGTTTGTTGAGTGTGCTTCTTCCCAAATCACATATATAAAGAGCCATCTATGTGTCCTTTATTCAAGCAATACATCAATGCATAGGAAGCAAATTGTAATGCCCTCGGCCATCAACCCCACGATCGGGCCAACGCTACTACGCGGAAAAACACTTCTGGAACACATTATGCATTCTAATGAACTTAAAACGCTTAATTACAGTTAAACACATAATTATTGCTAGCATTTCAGAGTTAATGGAAATAACAATAATTCATATGCACAACAGAATACATGATACATATAAGCATCACAGGCATGCAAAACATAATATTAAACATAAGCTGATACTTATCTTTGAAACCGTGGTAATTCCACCAACTACGTGCAGGCCTTCCACGAACCTCCCAGCCTTAGACCACGCTGCTCATCAAGCTCAGCAGTGGGTCCCCTGAGCTGGGACTAAGCTCCACCCAAGGCAAGGAATCCTAGTCTAGGCTGAGGTTACAAGGAAAACTGCACAGAATAACCAGAAGGATTCTTCCCAAGATGCCTTCTTACGCCCACTACTCACGGACTCTCATTCCCCACATGCCTTTTTCGCTCGGGAGTATACACCTTCACAAGAACAATCCATCAATGCTTCACCTCCCTCTCTGGGTCTCGACAACAAGCCGGATCAAGAAGTCTTAGAGCTCTCTAGCTGGTGCTGGACTCTCTCTGGAAGAATACCACTTCCCAGTAGACTCCTTCACCTGGAAATAACTTCTCACATGCTTGACAGACTGCCTCTTCAACTAAGGGCCTTAAAACCCGGTTCTTCAGCCCCTTCCGACTCAATTCCCACATGGTGAGGATAACCACAACATCAATAGCAATTCGGTTAACTCATGGTGACAACAGCAACAGGAATTTGGGTATGGACATCCAAAAATGACAACAATCCACACTAAGACACAACACAGTTCAAACATTTATAGGGTGCTCAGACTTCACAGGAGACACGACTCAGTTCGCAAGTTTGCCACTAGTTTTAGGGTGCGTGACAAGGAATCAACGCAAAGGTCGATCACAAAGATAAACATAATTCACGAGGGATGGGGAATGGAAAAGCGACTCAGGTTGAGAATGGAAGAAGGCAAGAGAAAACAATTTTCCCGTCAGGGTTTCCTTCATGGTGTGCAGGTAAGCAAATGCAGATGCAGAGGAAAAACGGGTTCAGACGGGCATCCCCGTGAACCCAGGCGGAGGATGACAGAATGATCGAACCCCCCACTACAATTGACTTATGCAGTTTTTTAAGTGCATGTGTCTGGGTCGACACATGTCACCCATGAAGCTGCATGCACTCCATCAACATGCGTTCCTCTCCAGGAACTTAGGACAAAACATATATTTCACATGGATTTTGGAATAATATTAAAATATTATTCCCAAGGACTTAAACCCCTAGGATCAACACTTAGCCTCTCTTTCCAACCTTCCAACCCCCAATCCCTTACCCAATCTATGGAATCTTAGTCCCCCGTCACTCATTCATCATGGTCGGTCTGCACGCAATGGTGTTTATATTTTTATTAATGTTCTGCATGATTACATATACAAAAGCAGGCTCCCAGCCTTAACACTTAGGCTCTCCGACCTAATAACACATAAGCCCACTAGCTTATATAAACTTGTCTCACTAGCCTATAAAACATAATTACAATTCATAATGCAAGCTCTATACTTCATAGACATGATTTACAATAGGGGTTAGCCTTGGGGACATTACAATCCCCTCCCCTTATTTTGCACTGTCCTCAGTGCAATTTTACACTGCATCTGTAAGCTTTTCAAAATTTTCAAAAAGATGTGGGTACTCTACTCGCATAACATCTTCATGCTCCCATGTCGCGTCCTCAGGACTGTACCAGGTCCACTAGACCTTTACAATCCCTATAGCTCAAATCTGGAGATGTTTGTTTTTCCTATCCAATATGCACACAGGATGCACTTGCAAGACACCTTCTTGTTCCACCTGAATCACATTCCAATCGATAACATGATTAGCATCCGGTATATATTTCTTAAGAAATGAAACATGAAACACATTATGTACAGTCATAGATGCAGGTAATGCAAGCATATATGCAACTAGCCCAATCCTTTCCAGGATTTCAAATGGCCCAAAAAATCTGGCTGCCAACTTGGCACAACTTCCTAGCTTCAGGGAACTCCTGTTAGCTTTCACTTTCAAGAAAACATGATCACCCACTTTGAACTCTCAGTGGGTTCTGTTCTTATCAGCATAACTTTTCTGCCTGTCCTGGGAAGCTTTCAAATTCTGCTTAATTTTTATCATTTGGTCCTCCATATCCTTGAGCAACTCTGGCCCAATTACTGCTCTATCAACTGGATTATCCCAACTCACTGAAGTATTGCACTTTCTTCCATAAAGTGCTTCAAATGGGCTCATCTTCAATGATGCATGATACTCATTGTTGTAGGCGAATTCTACCAAGTGCAGGTAGTCTTCCCATCTTGATGGTTTGTCCATCACATACATTCTCAATATGTCTTCTATTACTCTGTTCACCCTCTTTGTCTGTCCATCAGAATCAGGATGATAAGTTGTACTAAATTTCAGATTCGTTCTGAATCCTTTGAACAATCCTTTCTAGAAATTCGAGGTGAATTTCGGGTCTCTGTTGGACACAATCATTTTAGGAATTCTATGCAATCGTGCCACTTCCTTTATGAAAATATCATCAACATTTATTGACTTGTGAGTAGTTTTCAGTGGAATAAAATGGGCATCTTTTGTAAGCTTGCCCACCACCACCATGATCAAATCAAGCAGCTTGGTTGTTCTGGGCAATCCCGTAATAAAATCCATCGTTACTACTTTCCCACTTTCACTCAGGAATGGGTAAAGGTTGCAGCAACCCTGTTGGGTGCCTATGCTCAGCTTTAACTTTCTGGCACTCCATACATCTGGCGATGTATTCAACGATCTCTCTCTTCATACCCGGACAAAAGTAATGGCTCTTGACCGTTGTTACTGTTTTTTGATATCCAGGGTGCCCTGCATAAGGCACATTATGCATCTCTTGCAAAATCATCTGTTTCAAGCACTGGACATTGGGTAAAAAAATTTTGTTCTTGTACAACAGTATTCCATCTATTTCCAATTTATAAATTTCCATCTTATGTGGCGTCTTACCCTATTGTAGCTTGGATACCAATTCTCTGTACTGCAGATCTACATTTGTAGCCTCCAGAATTCTGCTTTTAATATCAGTCTGATACATGATAATGGTTGTAGAATGTAATTCATGCACCCTCTTGCTGAGTGCATCAACCACTTTATTCTCCTTTCCTTTGGTATGCTTGATCTCAAAGTCGTACTCACACAGAAATTCCAGCCACCTACTTTGTCTAGAGTTTAAGGTTGGCTGATCAAACAAATATTTCAGACTGTTATGGTATGTTCTGAGTTCAAACCTCCTTCCCATGAGGTAATACCTCCATTTCCTCAAAGCGTGAATGATTGTTGCCAACTCCAAATCATGAGAGGCATAATTCTTTTCGTGCTCTTTCATCTTCCTGGACTCATAACATATTACAAATCCATTCTAACTGAGAAATCCTCCCAACCCTTCTTTACAAGCATCTATGCACACCACGAAATCCACATGCAATCCTCAAGATTAGAGCACTGGTTAACAACTGCTTCAATCACTGGAAAAGTTTCTCACACTCTTTAGTCCACTGAAACTTTTCCTCCTTCCTTTGCAAGGAAGTGATAGGGTGAACTATCTTTGAGAACCCTGCGATAAACCTTCTGTAATAGCCCGCTAGACCCATAAAGGATCTAACTTCTGCCACATTCCTTGGCGTTGACCATTCTCCGATGGCCTCAACCTTCTCAGGATCCATGGTGATCCCTTCTTCTGAAATAATGTGCCTGAATTAATGGATCTGCCTTTGATAAAATGAGCATTTTCTCAACTTGGCATACAGTTGGTGTTCTCTCAACACTTGCAGCACCATCCTCAGGTGTTGTTCATGCTCTTCCTCTGACTTGGAATACACCAAAATTTCATCCAGGAAGACTATGACAAACTTGTCTAGATAGTCCCTGAATACACCATTCATCAAGCACATAAAAAGAGCAGGTGCGTTCGACAGCCCAAACGGTACCACTGTGAACTCATAATGACCATACCTTTCTCTAAAGGTGGTCTTGTTGATGCCTTCATCCTTTATTCTTATCTGGTGATATCCCGATCTGAGATCTATCTTCGAAAATATTTTCGTACCTTTCAACTGATCGAAAAGATCGTCGATCCTCGGCAGAGGATACTTGTTCTTGAAAGTTACTTTGTTCAACTGTCTAAAATCAATGCATAGCCTCAACATCATGTCATTCTTCTTCATGAACAGGACTAGGGCACCCCAAGGTGACACTCTTGGGTGAATGTACCCCTTCTTTAGAAGATCTTCAAGCTGCGATTGCAACTTTTTCAGCTCCGACGTACTCATTCTATAAGGAGATTTCGACACTGGAGCTACTCCAGGCATGTAATTTATAGAGAAATCGATATCTCTCTTCGGAGGTAGTCTGGGTACCTCCTGAAATACATCTTCAAACTCTGTTAGTACTACATGGTCTCCAATATTTGAGACTTCATCTCTGGATGCTTCCTCCACATGGGCTGCAAACAATTGACAGCCTTTCATGTAGCACTTTTTCAACTGCATTGCTGAGATTTCTCTAACAACCATAGCTCTGGGAATTCCTTGGACTATTTTCTCATTCCCCTCCTCATCCAGGCATGTAAATTCCTTGTTACGACAGTCCAAGAAGGCATGGTGTTGGTCCAACCAGTCCATCCCAATTAAATAGTCATAAGAGACTAAAGGCATAATATTCAATTCATCCTTTGTGCTCAATCCCTTCATGTCCACCAGACATGACTTAACCAACTCAGTGACTTTCCTCTTGGTTCCTATAGCCAACTGCACTAACCAAGACTTTTCATGTTTGCTTCTTGATAAATGCAAACTTTCTACCACTCTAAGGTCTATATAACTATGGCTATCCCCTGAATCAATTAAAATAATAAATGGTTGGTTGTTAATCATACCTTCCACTTCAATCATGTGCGACTGAAATTCATCTTGCTTGTTTTCCAGAGCCACATAGATCCTTGGCATTCTAATGCCCTTGTCCTCCACTGTTTTATCTTGTTGAACATTATGGACAACTCTTGCTTTACTATTTTTTATGGGGACAATATTTGTACTTGTGGTTCTCTTTATAGCCCCAACATTGAATGGGCGTCTGTCTCGGCCTTTGTTCCCCCACTTCAGCCATTCTCGGCTCTCTAAATGATGGATGTCCTTGAGGACTATTTCTGAAAAAGGGAGGTTTTTTTCCCTTCTGCCTCTGTTCTTTCTTAAACTTCTTCTGGTCATCCCAAGCCTTCCGAAAGGTAGGCTTTTCTCTTTGTTGTTCATATAATCATTTCACTCTTCTTATTGTTTCTTCCATAGTCTTATGATCATCATACTGAATCTTGTCACCAATGGGAGGTGGCAGTCCAGTAAGATACCTCTGAATCTTGACAGCCTCATCTTTGATGAATGGAACATACTTCAGTAATTCCAAAAACCTTCATTCGTATTCATCAATGGTCATGCTGCCCAGCTTGAGTTCGAAGAACTCCTTCATCTTTCTGTCATGGTATCTTTTAGTTAGGTATTTCCTCTCGAAATACCTCTTGAATTCAATCCATGTGATATATTTCTCTCTAATGTGTTGCACCTGCACAAGTTGATCCCACCCCATGGATGCTTTTCCTTTTAGTTGATACATCACAATTCTTCCTTCTGCATGAGAGGAATAATTCTGCAGTTGGAAATATTTCCTCATGCCAAGAAACCATGTTTCGACATCTTCTTCCTTCTTATGTTCTCCATCAAACGTAGGAGGATTAATCTTATTCATCTCCCCTTTCAATTCATCCACTCCAGATCTTCGGTGTTTTCTGGTAGGCGATGGGCTTGAACTACTGTGTGTTTCCTTACCAGAATGCTTTGGGGAGCGACGACGATGTCTGATGACACTCCTTGATCTTCTTTTCCTCTCAGGGGTCTGTTGACGGGCGAAATTGACCGCTCGTCAACTGGAAGAGTGAATCCAGTCCGGGGTTGTCTAATTAACCCAAGCCGTTTGGATTAATTCAGTACAAAGGGTTTAGCGGCTCCGTTGGCCGATTTAACTTCTAAAGAAAGCGAAAAACTAAAGGAAATACAATAACTTAATAAATAACAATCACTAAAATCTATATGTACATTTAAATATATATATGTACAATTTATTTAAATAATATATGTATAATAGTTCTATATACAATCTGTACAAATCATGAGTTTTAATCTAAACTCGTAAAAATCAAATGTAAATTGGTTCCTTTAACAACAGTAATAAAGAAAGTGAAAATACTATTTAATTTTTTTTGGTTTGTTTTCTTAGATGTATACATTCATGAAATCAAATATTAAACTACTTAATTGAACAGAAAATTATAGATAATTGAAATCATACTATACATATAAAACTTCTAAAATAAACGAGCAAACGAAATAGAATAACAGACTAACCTACTAATGCATCCAATGTCTGTTCAATAGAGAATATCCAACCACCTTATCCGGGAAGTAAACCTGCAACGGATCTTAAGATTGTTCCGAACAAATGCGAAACGAATATGATGAAATTGAGTTATGACAACAGAACATATAATGGATATAGTCACAATGGTCTTAATGATTTGCAAGTAACTACGATTAGATCAATCTTCTTGTAAGAACTTGCATGTAAACATTCAACAGAAATTAGAGATAAATCTCCTAATTTAAATTGAATAGATGATCATTGTGCATTGTATCTGAAACATAAGATATGGATAGCATATAAAAATGAATCATACCAACTTGCAATAAATCATGACGACGAAAGTGATCACCATCTATTATCAAATCGAAATAAACATAACTTGAATCAAAACATCATACAGAAAAGCTAAAGTTGTAACGTGCATTCTGTTCCATTCAAGTTTGTGATAAAACTCCCATACTCTTGCCCCAGGCCAAGATGATCCAATGCTTACAAAATGAAAGGTTTATAAAGGTCTCATGAAACATAAATGTTCCTATTTCTGAGATCAAATTTGTTTCAAAAAATAAAGGGGATGCAACCACCCTGATTTCACTAAATATCCAAAAACTAACAACAACCTATTTCTATAATTCAAAATATATCATAGAAATGAATGGGAGATCTTAAAAGTGCCTCATATCATCTTTGAAATCATGGGCTCCTGAATTATCCTGAAAGCAAAAGAAAATAGGAAGATCTCAGATATGTTATCTGCCTTTAATTTAGACTATTCGAATTTTCTTAACTGGCTAAAGAATCTTGCGATTCTGTAGCTAGTTATAATAGTAAATGAAATCTCATTTTATTGAATAAACAAAACAGGCTAATCTAATAATAAAAATAGTTTATTCAACAAACCAAATAATCAAACTTAAGAATGACACAATCATGCTATTAAATTAAAAAAATCATACCTCTAATCATGAAATCAAACCTTATCATGAAACTTTGGAGTTAACGATGGCTATAGCTGCCTCTACGTTTTTAAAAATCACATGACCTATGGTTTTCAAACACTTATCCTTTCCTTGGATGATAGATTCAAGCCTGTTTTTTTCGTTTGTTAAAACATCAACCCGGTCTTTTAAAAACTTAACTCATGACTGTAGAAACGAGACATCAGTATAGTATCTGTCGATCCATGATAGACAAACATCGCACTGTGTCTGTGTGGCATTTGCATCAGAACGAACGAGATTATGGATCGGAGGAACCTCCATACGGATAGTAGATTTATTGCAGAGCTGGACACCAGGAAACTCTGGATTGTCTTTCAAACAAGGAGGCAAATTATCGACAAAGTTATAGGGTCGGTTAGGGTGTGGTCCGAATGACACAGGATCTTCCTCTTCAAGGAATTTGTCAATTTCAGAGTCTGAGCTTTCGTTAACCTCAATCATGCTAATCACATCTACACGAGAGCTTGTCTTATTTCGAAGACTTCGAGAAATTAGCCTGCCAACTCTTTTGTTTTTGAAATTGACATCAACATTACTTTTAAACTTCTTTCCTGTAGGTTTCCTTGCAATTTTAACATAGTCCTTTGAATGTGTAACTGGTTGACTAGCTTGTTGAATGAACTTTGGATAGATCAAGGGTTCGTTGTTAGGGGAAGAGTCACAAGCCTGGGAAGGCGGAGGAGATGTTGTCGGGTGGACAAGGGTTTCCTCAACGATGGGCTTATCTACTTCTCCCAATTCAAGGTTACCATAACCATTCCGTGTAATAAACGAATCCCAATAGTCATTTTGAGACTCTAACTGATGCATGAGGATGATTTTAATCAGGCCATGATGAAAAAGACTTGAGTCTAACCTCTGTTTCTTAAATCTTTTCCCCATTTTATATAGACTTATGAGTAGCTAATATGGCATATTTAAAGGGAAACCCATAAAACGCATAAGCAGGCGTAAATGATATAGAAATACAAGTCCGAACCGTCCCTCACATGTAACAAATTGTTTCACCACAATGAGTAAATCATGCCACCGAGCTTTTAGGAATGAAATTCGCATACCTCTATCACAACTAGTTATTTTTCACGATGTAAACCGTAGGGTCCAAGGGACTTCCTCTACTTTCACGTTTTTAAACCATTTCTGACCAACCGCTGGCAATCATGTGGCTTGACTCGGGAACTCCTCGGTTACCTCAAATTGCACATCACCAACTTTTTCCCTACAACCATCAAAGGATAAGGCAAACTCTTGGGCAACCTGGAGATTAAAACCCTGAAACTTCTTGATGAAAACATGCCAGCCATTTCTTTCCAAATCCTCGCTAGCATCATCGTATGAGAGAAGGGTTTGGATACCATTTGGTTCAATCCTTACTACAAGGGCCATACTAGACGGGAGGGTAGTCAAAGCACATCATACAGGTAGGGTTTGCAAAAATGAAACAGAGCCATAACCCCGAGCCTAACAATACACGCTGTAATGACTCATACAACGGGAAGGGTGTTTAATCGAAATGCATGCGAATAGGTTTGTGACACCCGAGACCATCCTAAGAAGTAATGGCAATCTATACATCATATGCCACCTTGGTATTGAGTACGAGCTAGGACCAAAGTACTCAAAACAAACATAAGTGCTCGCATCATGGTTTGATTAGAAAGTTGGGTAAGTTTAAAAAAAATTGAATAATCAAAAATTTTGTGAAAGAAATGTGATCAAAGATCAAACCAAAACTAATACAAAAAAAATCAAATGGTGGGGGTCTTTCACTTGTTAAAACTATCAATCTTTTAGGCATGCTTAGGGTTGAGAGGGTCAAAAACAAAATAGGGTAATATCCTCATGGCAAGGAATCAAACTCCATAACAAATTAAATAAACCATTTTCCTTCAATGAAACTTTTAAAACAAAATGGTAATTACAGTGGCAAGTTTTCATGCTTTCAGTCATGAAAACGAAGCATGAATAGATGATAAGTAAAAAGCAACGATTTACAATTGTCGTTTAGGAGATTGCTCATGAAGAGTAATAAAATTTCATAGACCCTGTGTAGGCAGCTTACATAGGTCATTTTATAAAAATAACAATTATATTATTGCTGCCAACAGGGTCCTGTGACTCTCTGTCTTGCTTGAGTCACTCTCCTTTTCCAATCTCTTTTCTATTCTTTCCAGACTCTTCAACATTCTTAAGTTGAGTTCCCCTGCTTATCCCTAACTTTCATGAGCGTTCGGCTATTAGCTAGGCGAGCCTGGGCATCTTTCTACAATCTTTCAATGATTTTCATCATATGTCCTTCCTTATCCATCTCTTTTCCTTGCCCATTAGAGTTTGACGCTTCAACTCCCAAGTTGACATTCCTTCCTTCTCTTTCGTTCTCTGAATTGGAGGAAATCCACACCTTTTCCATTTCTATACTCGACGTCGATTCACCGATGTCCTGACACTCATTGAATTCTGCACACACAAAGTGCATTCAACCGAAGTTTGACAGGCCTTAAACCCTTAATAAAACTACAACATTCATAAACCAATGCGAATAAGAAAATGTTTCGATTCCATGAATTTTCTAAGCTTTGTTTGGCTCTTCAATTTCCGACAATAGGCCCGATTTTCTTAGTCCCCAACCCGTGTGCCCACGACCGTGATCAAATGCTAAATTGTTAGGTGCTACAAGGCTCTCCAAATGAAACTTAGGGTTTCGATATTTCGGGGCTTCGAGGTTTCGAGTTTCGAGGTTTTTGTCCCAGAGGTTCTCGTACTCGCTTCCCTCTCCAACTCCCGACTTCCGAAAATTCGACCTCTCTCCCCCTGGGCCCACAACACAGCTGTCGCCAACCAAGGTAGTGACACATGGTGTCCTTAAGAAGGTCCACATCACTTTCAGTGACGTCATAGGGTCCCACCACTTTCACTTTTCGTTTTGGAGTTTGGGGCATTGGGAGTTTGTTCATCCACACATTTCGAAATTCCGAAATTATGGTCTATCATCTACTTGATCCAATGGTCCTGATTCCCCACGATCTAATGACTCAGATCTCATCGACATTTCACGTATCGGGATTTTGTGTGTCACGAGGTCAAAGGATTTTCCACTTCCGTCCTCCCTATTCCCGAAATATCGATTTCTTCCTGGAAAATTAACGATCCAGATCTCTCTTAGATCGATGGTTGTGATCCAATCGTGAATTTTTCGTTTCGTGAATTCTCACGAACTCACACTTAGACCATTTCAAGTCACGAGTCAGCAAAAGGTTGATCGCTCTCCATGCATCCTTTCCAATGGACGGTCCTGACGAATTCAGGATTTCGCGTATCACAATTTCCACACTCCTGTGCAACTCCAAAGGGTTTTAAACCTTATGCACGTTCTCCAGATTTGACAGTCGTGAGGGTTCTCCTTTCCTCTCGAATAGATTCTATGGATCCAACACTTCTGGTGTGGAGTTCTCTCTCTCCTTGTGGCCATATACCACACCAGCTGTAGTTTTATAATACTGCTACACCTCCTGAACTTTGTAACACGATCAAGTAGTCCGTTGACACTCAGAAACATTCTGAGGTTTGTAATTATTCCTCTAGACACAATTTATTCTCAAAACCTCGGTCCAAAGACCACTTATCCGGCCCATCCAGGCTCAGCGTTGAAACTAGGCTTTGATACCATACTATAACATCCCCGGCCATCATTGTAATGTCCCCAAGGTCGAGCCCTATTGTAAATCATGTCTATGAAGTATAAAGATTTCCTTATGAATTGTAATTATGTTTTATAGGATGGTGAGCCAATTTTATATAATCTAGTGGGCTTATGTGTTATTAGGCCGGAGAGATTAAGTGTTAAGGTTGGGAGCCTGCTTTTGTATATGTAATTATGCAGAACATTAATAAAAAATATAAACATCGTTGAGTGCAGACTGACCATGATGAATGAGTGATGGGGGACTAAGTTTCCACAGAGTAGGTAAGGGATTGGGGGCTGAAAGGTTGGAAAGAGAGGCTAAGTGTTGAGCCTAGGGGCTTAAGTCCTTGGGAATAATATTTTAATATTATTCCAAAATTCATGTGAAATATATGTTTTGTTCTAAGTTCCTGGAGAGGAACGTATGCTGATGGAGTGCATGCAACTTCATGGGTGACATGTGTTGACCCAGGCACATGCAGTTAAAAAACTGCAAAAGTCAGTCGTGGGGGTGTGGTTCGGTCATTCTGTCATCCTCCGCCTGAGTTCACCGTGATGTCGGTATTAACCCGTTTTGCCTCTGCGTCTGCATTTTCTTACTTGCACACCGTGAAGGAAACCCTCACGGGAAAATTGTTGCTTTTGCATTTTTTCCATTCTCCCCTTGAGTCGCTTTGCCATTCCCCACCCTTCGTGAATTTTGTTTATCTCTGGGATCGACCTATGCATTTATTTCTTGTCACGCACCCTGAAATTAGTGGCAAACTCTCGGACTGAGCCGTGTCTCCTGTGAAGTCCGAGCACCCTGTAAATGTCTAAACCGTGTTGTGTCTTAGTGTGGACTGTTGTCGTTTTTGGATGTCCATACCCAAATTCTTGTTGTTGTTGTCACCGTGAGTTAACCGAATTGCTATTGTTGTTGTGGTTATCCTCACCGTGCGGGAATTGAGTCGGAAGGGACTGAAGAACTAGGTTTTAAGGCCCTTAGTTGAAGAGGCAGTCTGTCAGGCCTGTGAGAAGTTATTTCCAGGTGAAGGAGTCTACTAGGAAGTGGTATTCTTCTAGAGAAAGTCCAGCACCAGCTACGGAGCTCTAAGACTTTCTGATCTGGCCTGTTATTGAGACCCAGAGAGGGAGGTGAAGCACTGATGGACTGTGCTTGTGAAGGTGTATACTCTTGGGCGAAACAGGCATGTGGGGAATGAGATTCCATGAGTAGTGGGCGTAAGAAGGCATCTTGGGAAGAATCCTTCCGGTTATTCTGTGCAGTTTTCCCTGTAACCTCAACCTTGACTAGGATTCCTTGCCTTGGGTGGAGCTTAGTCCTAGCTCGGGGGTGACCCACTGTTGAGCTTGATGAGAAACATGGTCTAAGGCTGGGAGGTTCGTGGAAGGCCTGCACGTAGTTGGTATAATTACCACAGTTTCAAAGATAAGTATCAACTTATGCTTAATATTATGTTTTGCATGCCTATGATGCTTATATGTATCATGTATTCTATTGTTCATATGAATTATGGTTAATTCCAGGGATTATTTATGTTAGCAGTAATCTTGTGCATACTCTAAGTTAAATGTGTTTAATATGACTTAAATGCATGTTATTAATTAAGTATGAGAATGATGTTGTTCCGCACAGTAGCGTTTGCCAGGCCAGTGGGATGACGACTGCGGGGAAATGTTACAGTATGGTATCAGAGCCTAGTTTCAATGCTGAGCCTGGATGGGCCAGATAAGTGGTCTTTGGACTGAGGTTTTGAGAAGAAATTGTGTCCGGAGGACTAATTTCCGACCTCAGAATGTTTCTGAGTGTCAACAGACTACTTGACCCTGTTACAAAGCTCAGGAGGTGTAGCGGTATTATAAAACTACAATCGGTGTGGTATATGGCCATAGGGAGAGAGAGAACTCCACACCAAAAGTGTTGGATCAAGTAGATGAATAGACCATAATTTCATAATTTTGGCAAACGAAAGTTCGAGATGTGTAGATGCACGAACTCCTGATGCCCGAAACTCCAAAACGAAAAGTAAAAGTAGTGGGTCCCCCTAACATCGCTGGGAGTGAGGTGGACCTTCTTAAGGACACTATGTGTCACTACCTTGGTGGGAAAAAGTTGCGCTGTGGGTCCGGAGGGTAAGGAAATGGAATTTTCGGAAGTCGAGAGTTGGAGAGGGAAGTGAGTGCGAGAACCTCTGGGACCAAAACCCCGAAACCTGAAACCCCGAAGCCCAAAATCCCGAAACCCGAAGTTTCGTTTGGAGAGCCTTGTAGCACCTAGCAGTTTAACATTTTATCACGGCCCATGGACACATGGGTTGGGGACTAAGAAAATGGGGGCTGTCGCCAGAAATTGTAGAGCCAAACAGAGCTCAGAAAATTTGTGAAGTCGAAGTGTTTTCTTAAATCAGAATGGTTTTGAATGTGTGGAATTTGCTAAGAATGACGACCTGACAAATCCATGTTGTCTGCACATGTGTTTGCAAGAATCTTAGCAAGTGCCAGAATCAAATAGGGTTGTCGTTGAAAGAAGAGAATGGAAGAGGTGTAGATTGTCTCCAATTCAGAGAACAAAAGAGAAGGAAGGAATGTCAACTTGGGAGTCGAAGAGTCAAACTCTAATGGGAAAGGAAAAGAGATGGATAAGGAAGGACATATGATGAAAATCATTGAAAGATTGCAGAAATATGCCCAGGCTCACCGAGATGATATCCGAAATCTTGCGAAAGCCAGGGATAGGCAGGGTGAATTCAACTTAAGGATGTTGAAGAGTCTGGAAAGAATAGAAAAGAAATTGAAAAAGGAGAGTGACTCAAGCAAGACAGAGAGTCGCAGGACCCCTAAGAGGAAAAGCAGATCAAGGAGTGTTAGCAAACATCGTTGTCGCTCCCCAAAGCATTCCGGTAAGGAATCACATAGTAGTTCAAGTCCATCCCTTACTAGAAAACACCGAAGATTTGGAGTGGATGAATTGAAAGGGGAGATGAATAAGATTAAGCCTCCTACGTTTGATGGAGAACATAAGAAGGAGGAAGATGTCGAAACATGGTTGCTTGGCATGAGGAAATATTTCCAACTGCAGAATTATTCCTCTCATGCAAAAGGAAGAATTGTGATGTATCAACTAAAATGAAAAGCATCCATGTGGTGGGATCAGCTTGTGTAGGTGCAACACGTTAGAGAGAAAGATATCACATGGAAGGAATTCAAGAGGTATTTCGAGAGGAAATACCTGACTAAAAGATACTATGACAGAAAGATGAAGGAGTTCTTCGAACTCAAGTTGGGCAGCATGACCATTGATGAATACGCATGAAGGTTTTTGGAATTACTGAAGTATGTTCCATTCATTAAAGATGAGGCTGTCAAGATTCATAGGTATCTAAGTGGACTGCCACCTCCCATTGGTGACAAGATTCAGTATGATGATCCTAAGACTATGGAAGAAACAATAAGAAGAGTGAAATGCTTATATGAACAGCAAAGAGAAAAGCCTACCTTTCGGAAGGCTTGGGATGACCAAAAGAAGTTTAAGAAAGAACAGAGGCAGAAGGGAAACAAACCTCCCTTTTTCAGAAATAGTCCTCAAGGACATCCATTGTTTAGAGAGCCGAGAATGGCTGAAGTGGGGGAACAAAGGCCGAGACAGACGCCCATTCAGTGTTGGGGCTGTAAAGAGAACCACAAGTATAGAGATTGTCCCCATAAAAATGGCAAAGCAAGAGCTGTCCATAATGTTCAACAAGCTGAAACAGTGGAGGTAATGGGCAGTAGAATGCCAAGGATCTATGCAGCCCTGGACAACAAGCAAGATGAATTTCAGTCGCACATGATTGAAGTGGAAGGTATGATTAACAACCGACCATTTATTATTTTAATTGATTCAGGGGCTAGCCATAGTTATGTACATTCTAGGGTGGTGGAAAGTTTGCGTTTATCAAGAAGCAAACATGAAAAGTCTTGGTTAGTGCAGTTGGCTACAGGAACCAAGAGGAAAGTCATCGAGTTGGTTAATTCTTGTCCGGTGGACATGAAGGGATTGAGCACGAAGGCTGAATTGGATATTTTGTCTTTAGGCTCTTATGACTGTTTAATTGGGATGGACTGGTTGAACCAACACCATGCCTTTCTGGACTACCGTAACAAGGAATTTACATGCCTGGATGAGGAGGGGAATCGGAAAACAGTCCAAGGAATTCCCAGAGTTGTGGTTGTTAGAGAAATCTTAGCAATGCAGATGAAAAAGTGCTACATGAAAGGCTGTCAATTGTTTGCAGCCCGTGTGGAGGAAGCATCCAGCGGAACAACATCATTCTCATACTTAATTAATAACATGCATTTAAGTCATATTAAACACATTTAACTTAGAGTAAGCACAATATTATTGCTAACATAAATAAACCCTGGCATTAACCATAATTCATATGCACAATAGAATACATGATACATATAAGCATCACAGGCATGAAAAACATAATATTAAGCATAAGCTAATACTTATCTTTGAAACTGTGGTAGTTCCACCAACTATGTGCAGGCCTTCCATGAACCTCCCAGCCTTAGACCACGTTGCTCATCAAACTCAGTAGTCGGTCACCCCCGAGCTAGGACTAAGCTCCACCCAAGGCAAGGAATCCTAGTCAAGGTTGAGGTTACAGGGAAAACTGCACAGAATAACCGGAAGGATTCTTCCCAAGATGCCTTCTTACGCCCACTACTCATGGACTCTCATTCTCCACATGCCTGTTCCGCCCAAGAGTATGCACCTTCACAAGCACAGTCCATCAGTGCTTCACCTCCCTCTCTGGGTCTCGGCAACATGCCAGATTAGGAAGTCTTAGAGCTCCGTAGCTGGTGCTAGACTCTCTCTAGAAGAATACCACTTCCCAGCAGACTCATTCACCTGGAAATAGCTTCTCACAGGCCTAACAGACTCCCTCTTCAACTAAGGGCCTTAAAACCCAGTTCTTCAGCCCCTTCTGACTCAATTCCTGCATGGTGAGGATAACCACAACATCAATAGCAATTCAGTTAACTCACGGTGACAGTAGCAACATGAATTTGGGTATGGACATCCAAAAATGACAACATTCCACACTAAGACACAGCACGGTTCAGACATTTATAGGGTGCTCAGACTTCACAGGAGACACAGCTCAGTCCGCGAGTTTTCCACTAGTTTCAGGGTGCGTGACAAGAAATCAATGCAGAGGTCGATTGCAGAGCTAAACAGAATTCACGAAGGGTGGGGAATGGCAAAGCGACTCAGGTGGAGAATGGAAAAAATGAAAGAGTAACAATTTTCCCATGAGGGTTTCCTTCATGGTGCATGAGTAAGAAAATGCAGACGCAGAGGCAAAACGGGTTCAGACCGGCATCACGATGAACTCAGGCAGAGGATGACATAATGATCGAAACACACCCCCACGACTGACTTCTGCAGTTTTTTAACTGCATGTGCCTGGGTCGACACATGTCACCCATGAAGCTGCATGCACTCCATCATCATGTGTTCCTCTCCAGGAACTTAGGACAAAATACTGTAACGTCCCCGGCCGTCATCCCACTGGTCGGGCAAATGCTACTATGCGGAACAACATCATTCTCATACTTAATTAACAACATGCATTTAAGTCATACTAAACAAATTTAACTCAGAGTAAGCACAAGATTACTGCTAACATAAATAATCCTTGGCATTAACCATAATTCATATGCACAAAATAATACATGATACATATAAGCATCATAGGCATGATAAACATAATATTAAGCATAAGCTGATACTTATCTTTGAAACTGTGGTAATTCCACCAACTACGTTCAGGCCTTCCACGAACCTTCCAGCCTTAGACCACACTGCTCATCAAGCTCAGCAGTGGGTCACCCCCGATCTGGGACTAAGTTCCACCCAAAGCAAGGAATCCTAGTCTAGGTTGAGGTTACAGGGAAAAATGCATAGAATAACTGGAAGGATTCTTCCCAAGATGCCTTCTTATGCCCACTACTCACAGAGTCTCATTCCCCACATGCATGTTCTGCCCGGGAGTATACACCTTCACAAGCACAGTCCATCAGTGCTTCACCTCCCTCTCTGGGTCTCAGCAATAGGCCGGATCAGGAAGTCTTAGAGCTCCATAGCTAGTGCTGGACTCTCTCTGGAAGAATACCACTTCCTAGTAGACTCCTTCACCTGGAAATAGATTCTCACAGGACTGACAGACTGCCTCTCCAACTAAGGGTCTTAAAACCCGGTTCTTCAACCCCTTCTGACTCAATTCCTGCACGGTGAGGATAACCACAACAACAATACAAATTCGGTTAACTCACGGTGACAGCAACAAAAGGAATTTGGGTATGGACATCCAAAAACGACAACAGTCCACACTAAGACACAGCACGGTTGGCGAGTTTGCCACTAGTTTCAGGGTGCGTGACAAGGACTCAACGCAAAGGTCAATCGTAGAGCTAAACATAATTCATGAGGGATGGGGAATGGCAAAGCGACTCAGGTGGAGAATGGAAGAATGCAAGAGCAAACAATTTTCTCGTCAGGGTTTCCTTCACAGTTTGCGGGTAAGCAAATGCAAATGCAGAGGCAAAACGGGTTCATATGGGCATCCCTTTGAACCCAGGCGAAGGATGACAGAATGATTGACCCCCCCCCAGGTGACTTCTGCAGTTTTTTAACTGCATGTGCCTGGGTCGACACATGTCACCCATGAAGCTGCATGCACTCCATCAGCCTGCATTCCTCTCCAGGAACTTAGGACAAAACATATATTTCACATGGCTTTTGGAATAATATTAAAATATTATTCCCAAGGACTTAAGCCCCTAGGCTCAACACTAAGTCTCTCTTTCCAACCTTCCAGCCCCCAATCCCTTACCCAATCTGTGGAAGCTTAGTCCCCCATCACTCATTCATCGTGGTCAGTTTGCACGCAACGGTGTTTATATTTTTATTAATGTTCTTCATGATTACATATACAAAAGCAGGCTCCCGGCCTTAACACTTAGGCTCTCCGGCCTAATAACACATAAGCCCACCAGCTTATATAAACTTGGCTCACCAACCTATAAAACATCATTACAATTCATAATGCAAGCTCTATACTTCATAGACATGATTTACAATAGGGCTCGGCCTTGGGGACATTACACAAATGGCCTCAATCCCTAGCATAGTTAATTCCCTACAATTATTCCCATTTAGACATAAAATTATGTTCGTTGAGTTCATTGGGTAGTACAACATAGCTAACTTTTCTCTTGTTTAATCATTGGTTATACACATTAAATAACATAATTTTTATGCATAGACATACAAATGTTTCATTAGCAATTAAAACGAAGTATGGATTACAATTCACATTTGAATTAGAGTGCACTCAGAGCTTTCCATACTGGTAATTGCCTACCATGATCTCTTCTATTAGTTCAAC